>PVJX010006933.1:0-74141 GCA_004027295.1 Dolichotis patagonum
TCAGCAGCTGTTCTGACTCCATAGCAGCTCCCGGTGCCTGGAGTCTCCATTGGAATGCAAGTGCATTTCCATAGTGTAACGTACTGGCCCTTCAGGGCCTCTTGTCAGAGACTGTGTACCTGGGCTTCCAGTCCTTTCTTTAACTGAGTAGAGGTTCATTTGACCCATTGGCTCTTGCATTCTGCATGTCTGCAAAACCAGCAGCATGAGTACAACACCAAGTCTGCTAATACCTTGAGCCTTATCTGGAGCTGTTTGGACCACGGCTGCAGTGAGTGGCTTCTAAGTGGCTGAGCATAGTGGAATGAAATCCCTGGGAGCCAATTCTATAGTTTCCCTTCTCAAGCATAGTCTCTAGTGGCATTCTTCTCAAAGGAAATGTTTATACCTTTGCATCCTTAAGTCTGCAATGTTGATTTTTTGCCATCAAAACATCTTAATACTTTTCCAAGTGCAAAATCTTTCCTGCCTTATCATGGCACTAATTTTGCCTTCCACTATACTTTGTTTATTCCCAAGTTGATCCATGCTTCTTTTCTGACTGAACTTTAAGTTTTTCAAATCTTTCAGCCCTATGTTTTGCTTCTCAACCTTAGTATGAATGTGACTAAAAGAGCCAGGTGTGGTAGTGCACATTTGTAATCCTAATATTCAGGAGGTTGAGGTAGGAGGATCACTGTTATTGTAAATCCCAATATTGAGCTCAGTCATCCAAGTATTGTAACTCTCTTTCTAATTTTCCTCACAATCCAACAGGTTATATTTGTAATCCCATTGAGCTGTCATTAGAATCTCAGCAAATTAATTCCAATTTAGCATCGCCAATGCAACCCAAGTGAGAGTAAAAACACCAAGACATATTCCAAGTTAAGGGCAGCCAAGGGGTCCTAAATCCAATCCTCCCCTTGGGGACATGTGGACAAAGACCCTGATCCTAGGTCTCTCTCAGAATTTATTATCTTGTGAAGAAGGGGGGTGGCTCAAGGATGAGTGACAGTGAGGATGGCGGTAATTACATGAGTAACTTGAGCTGGCTGGCCAGGTGCAAGACTGGCATCTCTGTAAATTGCAGAGATAAAGATATGTACAAAGATGAATTTACACAATCCAATTTAAGTAGCAATGAAATTGTTTGGGGGGCTATCACTTTGGTTCTGATATGCAAACTCTTGTGCCCTAGGGAGTCATAGCCTGTTATCTTGAGGCACATACCCAGTTTACATTCCCTGAGCAATTTGCTCTAACATCTCCTGTGCTCATATCCTGTACTTATCTGTATTGTAAGGACTGTCTGTGGGTTATAGAAATTGCATATTAGCACCTCAGCTAGCCTTATTTGCAATGCTTAGAGCCAATTGAAGAGGGAAGGAAATACTCTAGCAAGCTTTTCACATATCAGTATAAGGAAATAAGTCCCCAAATAATCAAAGTCACAGTGATGGTTTTGGATACAAAGGGAGTCACAGGATTTGTGTCCCACAGCTGTGACTTCAAGGTCAGGTTGGGCTACATAGTGAGTTCAACGCAAGCCTGAACTACATAGCAAGACCTGTCCCAAAAAATAAATAATTAAGTGAATGCATGTAAGTAAAAGAAGCCAACAGTATTCATGCTACAGCCCAAACCCTGTGCTGCCTTGAAATTTTCTCTGCCAGATAAATTAGGCCCTTGTCATAGTGCTCAGCCTTCCACAAAGTCTCAGCACATGGAAAAAATTAAACAAGTATTGTCCATAAAGTAACATGATTGGTCTTTAGTTTATTTCCAAAAAATTCCCCACTCCCACCTGAAGTCTCACACACCTGTGTAACTATCAACATTCTGGCTTTTCTGAGCTTCCATGAAAATCAGCAAACTACATTTTATGGCTGCTGAAATGTACCTTCAAACCATCAAAAATTACTGCCATAAACCAAATTCAAAGGCTTCAGAACTATACATATGGTTGGACATAATCACAGTAACCACTGTATTTCACAGTACCAAATTTCTGTATTTGTCAAATTTTTGTTGTTGAACAAAATACTTGACATACACAATTTGAAGGAGAAATGATTGGTGTTTGTTCACGGTTTCAGAGGTTTCAGTCTGTGGTTAGCTAGTTCCAAGGGAGAAATCATATATTGAAAGGGATAAAGGTTTAAAGCAGAAAGGTCTTGTGGAGGAAAATTGTCCAACCCTTGACATGGCAGAAGGAAACAGCATGAGAATGACGTGAGAGAGGGACCAGGCACCAGATATATTCCCTAAGGACACAAACTAGACTCACTTGGACACATCCAGAAGTCTCCTTGGCATTTCTAATGTCCTTGACATTATTGATTCTAAACAGTTTAGCAGTCAAGATTAACTGTCACAAATCCATAAGCTCTAATCAATATAGAGTAACTTAATGAATGCACAGGTTGGTTGTGACATCAAAAATATCCCCTACGTGAAAGGTCTCCCATACAGATATTATAATAGACTCTGCCTGGAGAAATTACTACACCAAGCTAATACGGCCATAATCCATGCTGACACTGTTAGCAATGGATATTTCAGGATGAGTAAATTCATATTATTTAGGAACCCAAGTAAAATATTAGTTGGGAAGAAATGTAAATATCTTGTTATTTAAAAATAGATCTAGGTAGAATGTATTAATAAAGGAAAGTTTTATTGTACACAGTGCTGTGATCCATGAAGCTCTCCAACTTCCTGGGGTGAGAACCATAAAGGACAGCTAGAAGATGAAGAAATAAAGACAAGAAATGGAAACCTGGGATCAAGTGGGGTCCTCCCCCCAGATGAGAGGAAAGGAGCTGCTCACACACTGGTGTTCTCTGGACTGAAGCAGCTTGGTCATGTGGCTCGCCCTGGACAGGGATTGCTTCGCCCCCACCCATGTGGTCAGTTTCCAGCTTCTGCTGTGCCCGACAATGCACTATAATAGTAAGTTTTTCTGAATGTGTGCTTTGAAGTTAATCTAGCCTTTTATTTGGCCACTAATTTCAAATAATGATTGGGCAAAATATTTGACATATCTGAGAACACTTGGTCAGCACATGTGTCATAGAGTCAGTTTTTTTAAAAACAAGTTTTGACTTATTAAAAATGTTCTAACTTTATGTTGTGCAGCTTTTAGAGCTGCCCAAGAGTTAACACCAGGTTAATGCATTCAAACTGCATTATCCATAACTTACACAATAGCTGCAGGGAAGAATGAATTCACAGGGCTATTTTTAAAGAATCCCTGGATAATCTGTCAATGTTTTGCTATGCATTTTCCATTCAAAGGGATTCATAACATTAAATAAGAAATAAATACCAGTTAAACAAGCAGAGCTGTTTTAAGAAGAAATAACAGATCGTAAAATACCATAGTTAGTGTAGTGTTTATTCTTTGGGTTTTTGCTGTCAAAGCCACAGGCCTTCAGGCGAACAGGATATGATGACAAGGAGAAGAATATGAAAGATATTGTATATGAACAAACTGAGATTAGTACTGTATATCAAACAAAGTATTTGAATACAGAAAATACAAAAAATACTGTCATAATACATGACAGATCACAGATAAGACACCGGCATCACTGATGAAAAAAAGGTGGGCAGTAACTAAAGCTGAAACTCGTAGAAGACAAGCACCTACTAACATGCCTGGCTCTTAAGATCTCTTAGTAAATATGTAATTGTGTTCTTGCAAACTGAAAGAGGAAGTTTGAAAAAATGATTACGAGAATAGCTACTGAATGTTTAGTAAGTGCCAGACAATGTAACAGATATTTTACATAAAATATTCTAATAATTAAATAGTAGTGATAAACGTTTTTGTGCTGAGGTCATAAGTTTGAGTAGTTTAAATTTGTTTTTGTCTTTATTGTTGTTTATATTAGTTTCATCAGTAGAGAATAAAAAATAAATTTATGGAAAAGAAAGTGACTGACTGAATTAAATGAAATGAAATGACATCAACAATACAGTTTTGATATACCCTAGTCAATACGTGTTTTTATGCCATTTAAAAAATTTTATTTATCCTCACCAATATGAAGGGGTATCTTGCAGTGCTGAATTTGGATTTTCCTTGCAACAAATTATTTTGAACATCTTTACTTAGTTGTTATTATTATTATTATTATTTGACTTTTTGAGACAGGGTTTCCCTGTGAGTTCAAGGTTTGCCTTTGAACTTTGTAGACTATGCTGGCCTCGAACTCACAGTGATCCTTCTGCCTCAGCCTCCCTAGTTCCGTGATTAAGGTATACACCACCATGCCTGATTTAGTCTTTATTAGTGTTATTACTCTTAGTCTTTATCTTTAAACTTTTTTGGGAAGCCAGGAGTGGTGATGCAAGCCTATAATTCTACTTGGGTGGTCAAGTCAGGACAACCTTTGCAAATCTGAAACCAGCCTGAGCTACAAAGTAAGCCCAAGGCCAGCCCAAATTGCATAGTGAGACCCTGTCTCTAAAAGACAAAAAAATTTTTTTATTTGCAGATGTCTCTCAAACTATTAAGTGGGTGATTTAAGATTGTACTATCAATTTTAACTTACAATTTATATATTCTAAACATAAATAACAGTATAATAAAGGATGTGTTTATTTTTATTTCTTTTGGAAATATGTAACTTTAAAAATTTTTTCCAACTCTGCACATGAATTTATTATTGATACTCATTCTTTTTTCTGCACTATTGAATCTAAGGCCTTGTGTATGTGAGGCAACTGCTCTTGCATGGAAATACAACCCCAGACTTGTTATTACCTTGGAGCAGGGTCTCAATAAGGCATGTAAACTGGCTTTGATTGTGTGGTCTTTCTGCCTCTACCTCAACAATAACTGGGTTACAAAGCATTTACCAATACACCTGGCTTTTTTTTACTTTCTTGATAAAGTTCTTGTGGCTACAAAATAATTTAATTTTGATTAAGACCATTTCATCTTTCTTTTAAGAAAAAATTTTTGCAACCTGTTCATGTACTGTCATATCTACTAAATCACTGCTTAATCCAGGTGATAGATATTTACTGTCTGTAACCCAAGACATTTCATAGCTTTTTCTTATATTTGGTGTAAAATTCATTGTGAGTTATTTTTGCATGTAAAAGGACAAATACAACTAGTTTCTTCTACATGTGTGTGTCCATTTTTTCTAATACCATTTATTAAAAAAGAACAACAAAAAGTCTCCACAAAAAAACCTGTTGGTTCCCCCACTGAATTAACTTGGCACATTCATTGAAGTAAATTTGCCATACTTAACACTTTATTTATGGACTTTCAGATCCATTTTACTTATCTGCATGCTAGTCTTAAAATCATCACTGATTTAATTTACTGAAAATTTGTAGCAGGTTTTAAAATCACTGAGTATCTTCATATTTAAAATCACTAGGTTTTCCAACTTTGTCCTTTATCTGGAAATTTGGAACCTGCTGATTTTCATATGACATTTAGGATAAAGCTTTAAAGTTTTGAAAGCAGGGCACTGTAATCTTAGTAAATATGTTTATTTGGTAAATCAATTTTCAGTACTTATCCATCTTAAAGATATTAAGATTTCTAAGCTGTGAATGAAGCAATCCCTTTATTAATTTGTCTTATTTGTCTAAATAATAGATTTTAAATTTTTAGTACACACAATTTTTTTAGGTTTTGTTAAATTATTTTCATAATTTTTATCTTACTATAAACTAATTGTTTTTTAGATTTTCATTTTATGACTTTTTGCCAGAATAATGAAATGCAATTGAATTTTGCATGTCAATCACATATTTAACAATTTTACTGAAGTCATTACTTTTAAGAGTGATTTTAGAAAATCTTTTCTTTCTTTCTTTCTTTCTTTCTTTCTTTCTTTCTTTCTTTCTTTCTTTCTTTCTTTCTTTCTTTTCGTTCTTTCTGGTACTGGGGATCAAACTCATAAACTTGTGCTTGCCAGGCGGGTGCTCATCCACTGAGTTAAATCCCTGGCCCAATTTCCTAAGATTTTCCATAGCATGACAATGACTAGTGAGCATATATGGTGTTTATTCTTACCCTATAAATTTGACCTATGTTCTTTTAAGTTTCTAAGTATTTCGGCTGGGGTCTTAACTCAGTAGTGAACATGTAAATAACAATTATTTTTGAGTTTTTCCTAATAATTGGGGAAATCAATGCCACCAGTAAGTAGGTTGTTAGCTGTAAGTTCTTCACAGATTTCCTTTATCAAGACAAAGGAGCTTTATTCTGTTCTACATTGTGCTTAACATTGCTGAATGCTCTTTTTATCTAAAGTTTTATTTTCTCATGATTTCTTTATTTGTATTTGTTTATGCTGGTCTCACAGTAAGCTGATAAATTTTTCATCTCTTCCTGCAAAAGTTTGTGAAAGATTAATGTCAATCCTTCCTTAAATTTTTGATAAAATTCTCCAAATGTATAATCTGGTATAGGATTTTATTTGTTGCAAGTTTATGATTCATAATTCAATTTCTTTTGGTTTTACAGTTCTATTCATCTTTTATGTCTATTTTAATCATCTTTTGTATGTTATGCTTTTGTAAGAATATAACCATTTCATCTGACTCACTAAACTTTTATAAAAATTCCTTCAAATAATGTAATAAAAATCCCTTTGATATTGAAATATATAGTCCTGTACCTGTTTGTTTCTTGATTTACAAAAGTCATGTTTTAGCCTTCACTGTTTGCTTGAGTAGTAGACCAGGTCAGGTGGACATTATATGACAGAAACTGATTCCTTGCTTGTACTTTTCACACATTTTCATATATGAATGGCTCCCAGGAATAGTTTAGAGACTTTGAAGTCTCACTATTGATATCACGTGTTCCTCTCTTTCCTTATAAACTGTCTATATCCATTTATTAACTCCAGATGGTATTGCCTTTGCAGCCTATTATGAAGTTAACTGATTGTTTTCAATGAATGCCCTTAGAATAAGGACATTTGCACAGTTTGAGTTAGGGTGGTAGAAGAATAGAACCTAGGAATGGATCTTTGTAGTAAACTTCAAGAAAAATAATATTGAGAATTCTTTCGGATGATATTCTTGGGGCTCTGCAAAACTGCTAGGCCAGGTGCCTCTAGATAGCTACTTTTCACAGTTACTTATCTATGAATCACATGGTTTCAAAACTGTCTTGGAGTTCAGAAGACAGAGATGATGGAATAGGACAAGTTAAAGCCATACAAAACTTGTTTTGTCTGGGATTTGGCTATTTACTAAAATAAAAGCCTTCAGATTGTTTTCACATATTTGGTTCATTTCCTAATCTCTGCAATTGTTAATTTTGACAGTTATTTTCAGCATTCTTTTTCACACAGACATACAATTTAAAAGTTCCATCTCTCTAATGGATGTGTCCAATAATACCATTAATTTAAACTTAGTCTTATATGTACTAATAGTTCTAGTTCAACCTGAAAGTTTTTATTTTAATTTGTCATGTGACATAAGAGATATTTCCTGTGACTGGCAACTTCAGTTTTTAACTCACTGTCAAATGATTTTATGACTCTAAGATTTGTAAGTCAACACTCTGTTAAAGAAAACACACACACATACACTCACATACACACTCCTATACACTTTAACTATTCTATAAATTAGATATCATTGTATTTTTATGTTTACATAAGAAGACTCTGATTGACCAAACATTGGCAGAATGCTCTAAGTACTCTAGGTTTGGAAATTCTCATTTGTTCTTACCTAGTTTACACTGCTAAGTTCTATCAAGAATCTTCCTGACTCAAGCAAGACATCTTTGATATCTGTACACCTGTGATAGTCCATCAAATAATCTCTCATGACCTCCAGGGACTATCTAATTATACTGGCTTGCCTTCAGCAAGAATCCTGTTACAATATCTTGAATTGATTACTCAGGATGCTTCCTTTCTGATTTCTAATCTCTGATTTCCACTCCCAACTTCCAATTGTACTTTGTTTCATAGCTATAACTCTCCATTTGTCTATGTTATTCTCAGGAACCTATTGCAAGTCTATTGTGTGGTCACTTTTTTCTATTGTGCTAGCTTTTGGGTAAAATCTATTTTTGCTGATTGAATTATTGTCCAATTCTAGTTTTTCTTGATGATTCTTAGATAGTTACATTATTTTCCCTAATATAATAAATTACATATGTACATTTGAAATATATACAGATTTTATCATCTCTTTTATGATATATCATTTTAATCTTACTCCTAGCCAAGAATCAAATTTATATTCCTGTCTTTGGATTGAAGAACTTTCATTAGGTTTTATTGAAAATTTGTCTTTAAATTGGAAATATCTCTTTTGTACACTTATAGAGGTTAATTTGTAGCATCATAATTAATTTGATGGTTCAAAATCAAGTAGAAATATTTCAAGTGAATAAAGTGAGGATTCTTATTTTCCTCCCTATAGAAACAGGATTTATATAAAATCTGTGTTCAAAATATAGATATATAAAAACATGGCCTCTTATAGCAATAATAGTTTTTGCCCATAAATAATTTTCTTTCTCAGTCTGCAATTAAGTATCACTTCTATTGCTTATTAAAACAACAAAATTAAAAAATTTATATGCAAAATAGAGAATCACTTCATAGAAAAGAATAATAAAGACAAAAACTGAGAGAATAATCTCTAAAGGATATAACTTCATATATCATGAGGTATAAGACAATAGCAAAATGACCTCTGACCTTACCATTATAAGTAAAATTCTTGCTTTCATCTAGGAAAGAAATTGTATTTATGGTTTGTTATTATAAATGGTATTTCTAATTTGTTCATTATGGTATTACTTTCTGTTATATTATTCCAATGTAATATATTAATTATTGTATCAGTTAAAATTATTAATATCAACCTCAGATATAATCATCTATACAAAAACTGTCAAAATGTTAACAGGTAGAAATATAATAGTACATTACAAGTATTACAAATTGATTTATATTTAGATTGAGATACTGCCTTACAATAAGGAAATAAAACTAATGAAGAGCTCACTCAGAAAATCGTTTCGTAATTTTAGATCAAGTTTCTTGTATTTAAATTCATTGTGAGCCAGGTGTGGTGGCACATGCCTGGAGACTTAGCTGAAGATGAAGATGAACAATTGTAAGTCTGAAGGCTGCCCGGGTAACATAGAGCAAGCCTGTGTCTAAAAACAGGACCAAGGAAGTCATGAACATTCTGTGGGTTCAAATGCCAGTCCTGACATGAAATAAATAATTAAATAAATATATAAATTCTGAAAGTAACATCTTTATGTCATTCATAAAATTCATATTTCTTTATGAAATGTTTAGAGATTTTGTTTTGTCATCCAAAGGAAAAAATTCTTTAATATTATTTCATTTTATATCTTACTGCAAATTAGCACCAAAAAATTAATCAAACAAAATGAATACAAAACAAAGACTGACAGCAAGAAATAAAACTGCAATTATTCATAAAAATAAATAGAAACAGAAAACAAGAAACATACTAAGTTCCCAGATAAACAGATAAAATATTAAAGTCAATTTTAAAATGTCAAATATTTTTAGTTTATTCTTTTGACATTTAATTAATCTGGATTTCACTTAGCCATTGGTGTTGCCACAAATTAATGTAATGGAAATGTGATAATTTTAAAATATAGATTTCAGTAATAAAGAGTAACAGCACACTTTTATACAGAACAGTCAAGCTCAACTTCATTAGTATGATTAGAAAAATCTAAAATAAAAAATTTCCCTATGAAATGACTAAGAAATATGAAATAAAACTAAGGAAAAATGGAGAAAAGGAATAGTTTCACAATATTTCAGTCTAACTCATTTTGCATTAACCCAGTGACATCATTATTTAAACAATACTGAATTCTAAAGATGGCTGTTCAAACATTGTCATTCTACGGGTAACTAAACTGGAAACATAAGTAAGTTTTACGAACAAGATAATTTTTGAAATTTCAACTTATTGGTCTAAGTGTAACAAGTGAGCAAAATGAGACCAGGTATTACATGAATGACAAATTCATAGCGCTAGAAAGAAATTACTAGTGTCCTGTAGAAATGAGACATTTTAGGAGATAAAAATAAATGATTTTATGGATGATATAAAAATGTCCTAAAATTATGTGAGTTTGTAAAATGTGGTTAATTTACATTAAATGATTAAATTCTAACTTTAAAATTGTTTCATGATATAACATGCAAAATATGCCCTAATACATTTGTTTAAAATTTTTTCAGTCATTAATTCTAGCCAAAATAATCATCATTTTGGTAAAGGTTGCTTATTTTGTTTATACTCAGTATTTAATTGTGACTTGAGCAAATAACTTGGGCATCAGAATCTTGAAAGTCTCATTTCCTTTTTATTTTATATTTTATTTTCTTTTTAACAAATGGCACTCTAGAAGGATCAGTATTAGATCCTGGGCATGGATGTTTAAAGATTCTGCACATTATTCAGAAATATGTAACATGAAAGTAATGAATAAAATGCCCCTTGAGTGTTTTCATTTCATTCATTTTTTTATTTCAAAGAGAAAAATAAAAATAAGTTTAAAAACAACCTAACAGGAGTGTAACAATCATTAATGCACTGCATATTGTTATCTTCATAGTAGTTACTCAGATTATAACATATAAGCATGAAATATTTTCCAAACAATATTCCATGAGTTTTAAAAGAAATTGAATGATCTCAGTTTTTTAAAAAGACATTAATGCAAGTTAAAAGAGAGAACAACTTTAATTCTATTGAAGCAAGTTAATTAATTGATTTGATAATGCTATTCTTATAAAACATTTGTAAATTTCAGGAATGCCAAATTTTCTCTAGAGCAATATACACAACAAATGAAAACATAATTTTTCAAAAGCTTTGCCACTGAAAAAATTTCTTCTACGATAATATTAATATCTAATATAGATGACACTGACAACTATGGTTTTAATAGAATAAAACCATTGATTTAATTTAAAAATCCCTAGGTAATATGTGAGATAGCATTTATAAAATTTAAAGAATAAATGGCTGTATAATTTTTGTTTATATTACAGTGTTAACTATTATACATTTATTTTGAGTTATTTTCATTTCTTTTCATTTAGCTGCAAAAGACATACATACTAAAGACAACATGAATATGGCACTTCTAAATCTTATTGGAGCATTGTCACATCTAAACAGTGTAGGGCGATATCACTCCCAAAGATGCCATGTACGTGCACATTGGTATGTGAGTTCTAGTTATATGTGTTCCCAAGTGCTTATAAGACCCTCCTGTCTCTTTGCAATTTCCCAGAAAATATTAGACTTCAGCGGATTTGACATTTGTTAGGCTTTGATAATCTTTTAATCTAGTACAAAATAAATTGCTCTGAGCTTTTTCAGTACAAACTACTATAACTCAATTTGGTGCAGTAAATTCAAAACTAAATTTTCAATTTTGTGAAACGTAAGATTTCTCATCCTAAAAGATTCGAGAGAAAGAACTCTTCTAAGATTTCAGGACAAAGTTTTTCAGTGGGAACACGGACACCACAAGTGGTATGAATTTTAGGTTAAAAATAGGATTAATGGGGAATAGTTCCCAAGAAAGAAACAGCTAAGCTTCCGTAATACCTTCAATTCTCATTCCAAAAAGAGATCAGAGTTGATCTAGACATACATCAAATGTTCCAGGAAGAATTCAATTCCTATTAGGTCTGCTTACACAAGAGAAAAGAACAGGATCAATCTAGGCTACCAGACAGCTGTGGAGCTTTATGTCAGAGCCAACTGTTTGAAAGTACTAAGAGCAAGTAATATAGGAGGCTGCACATTCACAAAATTTGATTTAGTGACAATCAGAAGTTTCCCTGTTCCGTAAGTTATAAGCATATAATGGCATAATTATGGAGCAGCTTCCTATGTGATGTCACCCATAAATACTTCCCTTTAATTTGCTTTAAAATACATTTTTTAGCAGATGTTGACAAGTATTTCCAAAATCGCTACAACATCTACTTTTTATGATTGATTTGTGTGATGTATAATAATATTTTTTTGAGGGAACTGGTGTAAATGTATAGCATATTTTTGTCATTTTAAGTCCTATTTCTTTGCTCTCTGATCTCCTTTCTCATCTCCAAAAGGCCTGCTTCCCTAGTCCCTGTCATCTAATGTTTAAGACTCTTTCTATAATCAGATCATGAATTTAAATAAACCATGCATGGCTCAGTAGCACATGACCATAATCCCACACTCAAGAGTTTGAGGCAGGAATATCTCCATGAGTTCAAGGCCAGCCTGAGCTACGTAGTCAGTTGGAGACAATCCTAGACTATGTAATCAAGATTGTGCCTAAAAAGCATAGCATATTAAAATTTGTTTACACAGGGACTTCTTTAAAATCTAGTAATTCTGACATCATTTCATATATGTTTCATCATTTATTCATATTGAATTTTTTTTAATAAAATCACTATTGAGTTTAAGAAGACATGTTTTGTTTCAAAGTCTTCAAAATATGTCACCCACACAGTTCAGTTATTCTGTCAAACACAATGACTTAAGTAAGGCATAATTTAAATCCAAGTGAACCAAAATATTTTTCATAAAAGCACACAATGCTTTTATAAACACATATAAATATATATGAAATTCACATTTTTAAGCTATAGATTCTTAGGAAAAACTATGTCACTGTGTCACTGTTCCAAATTACACACCTGTGATTTTGGCATTTTATTAGGGAATTGCAAAACGGCTTTCCATAGGCACCGTATCATTTTAAAATGGTACCAGGAACAACAGAGATACAATTCTTTTACATTCTCACTGACACTTAAAACTTTTTTAGTTCTTGATAATTGCCCCAATTGTTGCCAAAAGCCTTGGCTAGTGGCAAAGTTAATCAACTTTACTTGATTTTGATAAACAATCCCTAAGACAGGATGTTCCACACTGCACAAGATTTTAGATCAAGATGAAAGTGAAATTTTCCAGGGAACCACAGAACTGGCCAAATAATGAGATTGTCCGAGATGTTAGAAGATGGGGAGCACAAACTCAGCCCACCAGCTGATTGTTGGCAGGGCACCTGCTAGTTTTTGCACTAATTGTGACCATTGGTTGTGACAGATATTCACAGAGAAGGAGTGAGATGGAAAGAGAGGAAGTTGAAGCACCACAAAACTCATGATTCTTACTAAGACTCATTCTTATTTTAAATACTCCTAGATTGCAGCAAATCTTTAGATAATTTTCAAAATTCACATCCTGTTGGTGGAGAAAGCTATCAGAGGTTATTGTTCTGGCATGCTTTCTGGTCTTATTGTGCATTAGTCTGGTATGGTTTGGAGTTTTTTGTCTCCAAGTGAGGCACAAAGTTGATGTTTGCCTAAATATTCTTGAAAAATGGAACTTGTTTGCTTCATATTCTAACCTACTTTTGGCCTTCTATTTCTATTTTTTCTGGGCTCATTTTTAATACTTTGAACAAGATAATATTTACATTCAATTTTACAGTATGGTAATCTGAGTTCTACGTGAACTTTTCATCGAATGTGTGGAGAGATGCAGAAAAGAACAGCCAAAGGATAGATATATGACTTTAGAAGCAAAAATGCTAAGCATGAATATGTTATAAAAGAAAACCTTTGAGAAGAGAGTGATTGAAAATACTTGAAATCAGATAGAAGTGATGAAAGCCTTTGACCAGATGATTGCAATAAAAGGCGAAGAATATGTCTGGATAGGAACAGGCAAGCATTACTGTTGTGATTGGTTCACAAATGTGATTTATAAGGCTCTTGCTCTCTTTCTCTCTCTCTCAGCACACAGGCTAGTATGTTGCCACTGATTTCAGATTTTGAGTGAAAATCCTGAATTGCCTTATCCTTTGATTTGTGCATAACAAGAATACATTGCATATCCAATAATAACCTACTCTGGGATATAAATCTGAATCTTTTTTGCATAACAAATACACTTCTGAGTACAGAGAGAGCTGTGTAGGATCTTTGCTTAGTGGCTGATTTCTATTTCCAGCTTGACCAAATTCACAAGTGTACTATGAATATTTTGTAGTTTTTTGCAACTCTAAATGGACAAAGCATATTTTAAACTGCTTCAATGCCACATGGGAAGAGGATGAGGAGGAAAGGAAGGGAGAAAAGAATGACGGAAAATGAAAAGGAAGCTACTGATTTATGTAAGTGATGTAAGTGAAAGGAAATTTTTAAAAATTGGCCTTAAAAACAAATAGATTCATCTTTTTAGTTCATGTATTGGTTCTTCTCTCCTTATTATTATCTTTTCTTTTCATCAAGTCTTCAGTCACCAACAATCTATTCCCATACGGTTTGGAATACATAGTGCAGAAGTGTAACACATAGTGGTTTAAACCACTTACAATTTCATAAAAAAAAAAATGCCTGATTGTCTGTCTCCCAGTATCAAAATCATAGGTCTGCATTACTGAGTCTTTGTTGGTCACATATCACTACTTTAATGAAGATCATTGCCTTTGAATGGGGCCTTTTCTTCCTGACAGAGTGCATCACAATTTCTAACTTCAGCCGTCCTCAGGATATTCTTTGATTGGCAGTATTTCAGTGTACAGGGGATGGGAAAGTAAAGAACACAGAATACTGAGCTACTTTTGTATTGATGAATCAGGGAAGGATTTTATCTGAGATTTCAACTTCAGTGACTCAACAACTTTCCCTCAACAATTTTAAGCGATATGCATTCTAGAGATTTCCCCAATCTCAAATTTCTTTTGTCTTTTTAAAAATCTCTTTTTGCTTTAACTTGCTAGATGAGGTCTGTTTTCTGCAGTTTTGGGAAACTTCAATAAAATTCTGTTTTCTTCAGTTTTCTGCAGGTTTGGGAAACTGCAGTAAAACACACACTAAAATAAAAAAAGATGGAAAAAGAACAAAAGGGCTCTTTGGAATTAAAATCAGAGAAAAGCATCTTGATATTTTCTTTTTTTTAATTTGGCCCTTTTATTATCTTTTATTTAACATTTATCATTTATGTTTACACAAGAAGTATGTTAAAATGTGTAGTTGCCCAGGTTTCCTTTTATTACGTCTTTCTAATATAAATTTATACTTTTGCAAATATTGGCCAAATATTTGGAGGACATAAAGAGGCTTAAAATTCTACTATGAAGAAATATCTAATCAAACCTGGTAGCCAACTGAAAGTTGCAAAATTCAAAGTTTTTATTTCCTAGTCTAATTACTGTAATTTTAAATTTCAAAATTTCTATGTACTTCTATCTTATATCTTCTGTCTCTCTTAAAAGTTTTGCTTGAATTGTCTTCATTATTTGATTAAATCTCTTACCTGAATTTTTTGTAGCTCACTGAAATTCTTTAGAAAATGTTATTTTTAATTTTTTGTCAGAGCTGGGTATAGAATTCCATCAAAAATCATTTAAGAAAGAAACTACTATGTTTTGGCAACCTCACTTCTGATTATACATTCAAAAGAAATAAAATGTCTATTTTAGATATATTTCTGTATTCTCATGTTTCATTGTAACTTCACTCACAATAGCTGTGTGTGTGTGTGACTGTATTATACAATGGAATTTTTTTAAAATTTTACTTAAAGAGAAAAAACAAAAAAGAAAACAACCAAACAAAACAGAAAAAGGGTAGCAACAATACCGAATTCCAGAGACAAAAAATAAAAGAAAAACAACAACAGCAAGACAAAAACAAAAACTCTGAGAAATGGTCACTTGAGAAGTTACATACTGTCATCATTGGAAATAGTTGTTCAAGTTACAAAATTAAAGGATACAAAGTGGACATTCAAACAGTGAGACTGTTAACAGTTCTGCTCAACAATCTAACAAAAACAGTAGTCATCTTACACACTTAAATATACATGCGGTTATATCCTTTAGTGCACTTTCATTTCCCTTCTTTTTTTCTGTTTATGTATTTTTTTAAAATTTTATTTTAAAGGGGGTAAAATTAAACACAATGAAACAGAATAGAATGGAACATAAGAAAGCATAAATTTCAAAGCTAGACAACCAGGGATCTTCACTATCTGTCATATTGTCTCTTGTTTTCTTCCAAATGGTTGTCCATATTTTTGTATATGGGGAGCTCATAATAAATAATTTAGCCAATCATTTCACAAGATGTGTAGTTAACTGGTTCCCACTTGCTAAGCCCTGGACGGGGTGGGGGACATGGGACAGGGAACAGGACGACATGAGATGTCTGATTCTCAGCCCCTGTGCCGGCAGGATCACAGCCACCCCCCAGAGAGGGGAGGAGCTCCTTGTTCTCCTGGCACCCCGAGTCAACCGCATGGTGCAGCTCCCGAGGCGCCAGGGTCTCTCTTCTTTGGGCCACAGAAAGTCTGCCATACTCACAGCCACCCCCTAGAGAGGGGAGGAGCTCAGAGTGGAATATTATTCAGGCTTAAAAAACAAGAAAGTTGCTATTTGTCAGATATGGATGAAAGTATTAGAAAATATTACATGAAAATATTATGTATAATATATGAAAATATTATATGTTATATTATAAATGAGAAAGCCACATGTAGACAAGCAAATACAGCATGGTCTTAATTATATGTGCCATGTATAAAAATAATTGAATTTATAGTAATATAGAATAAAATAACATTGACAGGGGCTGGGTTTAGGGGACAAGCAAACATACTAACACAGAGAACAAACTTTCAACTATATGATTAAATCCCGTAACCTGTATCATTGTGACTTGCGCATGGAATTCATGATGAGTTCTATAGATATCAAGTATTTTTATCACATAAAAACAGTACTTATATGTGGTGATGTGTGCATTAATTTGATTCTAATAATGATTTTACAATGCACAAATACATTAAAATATCAGTGTTAATACTTCAATAAATGTGAAAAAAGCTAATAGTCTCAAGTTAACTTTCATAACATTTAATAAATAGCGTAATGAATAAACATTTTCCACAGATTACAATTATTTGTAAATATGTGAATATTCATATAAACCTGGGTGATTTTGAATTATTTTAGTTTCAGTCACTTAAAGTGTGAATTTTTATTTTCTAAGGACCTTTTCTACGTAATAAATTCATGACTCAGTTTTTAGGAGATATGCTTGAGGTTAAATCCACAGGTTGTGAAAAATTACTATCTTGGCCAGGGTTTAGCTCAGTGACATAATTGCCTGCCTGCTAAGTGCAAGGTCATGAGTTCGATCCCTGGTTCCAAAAAAAAAAAAGTTATCATCTTCTATAAGTCCAGATATGTATATGGAGCTATCTAATATATATATCCTAGAAGACACACTAGATGGATTATTAAGAATCAAGACAATAGAGGAAGAAATTGTAGCTCTTCATGTATTCCTTGGGAGCTATGTACCCTTTTGCTCTACATTTTAGTCCTACCTGAAGAAAGAAGTTCTACATTAATACTTATTCTTTTTAAAGTGAGGTTATGAAATAGGACATAAGTTATACTAAAGGGTTAATTAGACTGCTAACATTTAAATGCTCCTCAGTCTATCTCTGTATCAAATTTATTAATACAAACTCAACAAAGAGGCTCAATGATCTAAATATAATTATCACTTCCCAACAGTCTCACTGAAATATCAAAATTCCGATTACCTTTGGTGACTTAAGAATTATGTATCTAATTCTACCTTCCTGTGTGTTTGATCTTGTTATGAGCATTGCATATGGATTTTCACATTTTTTGTTTATAAAACCTTCTATTTGGTCATCGTTCTCATTAACACTTTTCACCCAGGCTTACTGTGGTCTGACCTGTTTTAACTTACTAGCCTTAAGGAAACAGTACAAAACAAATCAAACTACAGCTCAAGTTAGATTTTTTTTTTTTTTTTTTTTTTTTTACCGGGACTGTTACTTTAAGTTTACTTCACATATCCTGAAACCTGCATTACCAAAGTGCTCAGTGTTTGTCATTTTGCATCCAGATTTATGGGACCTGCTTGGCCCTTTGCTGTAGTTCACTGCTCTAGAACTAAATCACTGTGGAGCCTGCTTCACAACTTACGGTTGAACAGACCTGTCATCTCTTCCTGGAAACCAACCTTTTCCCTGATAATCTACAGCGCTTGCCTGGCCAGCTTTCTCTTATTCCCATTTATTCTTTGGCATGATAACCCTTTGATTTGGAACTGTGAATTACTACTATACGGAATACATCCATGTTTTTATAGGTACACTGGGAGAAAAAAAGTGATTGTTACAACCAAAGAATAAATCAAAATCATAAATCAGGAATTAGGGAGGACACCAAAAATATTTTCAGGAGGACTAATTTTCATCAGTTCCTTGGATAAAACATAAAATCTGATCTGTTTGTATGTCTAGACCTTGTTGTGTTTATTATCTAGATTTCAAAGCAGAATGCATTTTAAGCTGGTTAGAAAAAAGTTGATAATGGTAAATTATTAATAGTAAATATTCCAAAGAATCCTAAATCAGAATGATACAGCAAAGGAACTTTACCTTGGTGCTTTTTCTCACCCATTCCACCTGGACTTGGGCAAAAAGTCTTAAACACTTACATACACACTCCTCCGTTTTATTTGTAAGTAGCATTTTAGAGATCCTACAGCTCGTAAACCATATCCAGATAATACTCAACTGTTAGATGCATGTTTGCATTAAAAGGTTTATTATCTAGCACAAAGATGATTTTCAACCACTTGTGTCCATGCATAAAACAGCAGGTTTGTGATAACTTGATGATAGATTTATTTTCTAAAACCATATTCCTGCTTGAGGATTTATGCTATATTCCTAGGAATTGAAACTCTTCTTCATATAATGTAAGCACAGATTTTTTTGTTGTCAAATTTCTAGTATTTTTGCTTTGTGACACCTCAGAGTAGATACATGGGAATGTTTGCTGAACCACTACTTGTAATATGATATATTATTAAGATAGTAACTAATATGAATGAATAAATAAATGAAAAAACTCATGAAAATATATGCAATTAGACAAACATTAGTTGAAAACATTTACTTATTAGTTGAAAATACTTATTTACTTTTACTTATTAGTTGAACATTTACTTATTAGTTGAAACATTTACTACATTAGTTGAAAGGAAAGAAAATATCCCCAGCTCTTTATTTTTATTAATTACAAATTTTTTCAAATTCTTTACAATTTCATGTAAGTTGTTTCTCACAAGATTTGTGAATGGAAAAGCAATGTGTTTATTCTAAATTTCTAAATAAGACTGCAGAGTTCTGGAAATCCTAATTTAAATTATATCCAAGTTAAGTTACACCTAAGTGCTATTTTTAAGCAGACTAATAGCAAAATTAACTTTGACATTAAATGATAGGTCATATGTCATTGCCTGACAAAGATATGTATTTTTATATCCAAAAGGATAATAAAAATTTTTATAAGAACTAAATGAAAGGCTTAGATACTTGTGCTCTCTACTGCTTCACAAATAAAAAATCAAGGCCAAGGGTGTAGTTTAGTGGTACAAGAGCCTGCTTGGCAAGCGTGAGATCTTGAGTTCAATCCATGGTACAAAAAAACAAAAACAAAAATTAAAAAAATCATAAAAATTGTAGCGTATCACTAAACTACAAAATAATTATAAATGTATTGAATTTTCTGGTAAGAATATTGATAGAATCTGCTAGCCTGGGGCTTAACTATCTGTAGTATGACATCTTCCCTACTTGGTACTGGACCCAGAGAAACAACTTCTCTCTCCAAGAGTAACTTTCATGTTCTCCTCATCCCAGAGATAAACCTGTCACTCCCTTCTGAGCTTGCACTGAGCCCTCTCCAATCCCAAGACTCCACAACCACCCAAGCCTCCACCTCCAGCCCCCAGTAAATCTTTCTGTCACCTGTTTTACACAGGCAGATGCTCATTTGAATCAGTTGTTAATATATCATCTTGCCCACCTTCCAAACTCCTCTAATGGCCAGAACTGATAAAACTAACTTCATTTCTTTATTGTCTCTGGGAGCATTTATATTTCTTTTAACTCTCTAGTGCCTTTATTAAAGTCCTCTCTAATCTTTGCAGTCTCTCTCATTTTCTCTATGACACCTCAGATTGAGTGCCAAAAATACTCAATCCAATATATTTTACTAAGGAAAGCTTATTTAAGAAACCATAGACTGACACTAATTGCATTTATACTAACTTCTTAATCTATACAAGGTAGCTTCTTCCACACTACTCTTCGAAATACTGAATTTTCATTGTCAATAAATAAAGTAGAATCTTACATTTAGATAATCTTCCTTGATCAATTTTATTAGCTATATTTATGGTAATCCATTATGTAATTTAAATACATTTGAAAGGCAATACTATTCTCAGTGTTGAATTACTGAATCAAATTAGTGATTTTAAAGAACACATTTAGTAGTATCAAACAGTATTTAAAAGTACAGTATGCAGATAATTCAACTCTTTTCAACAACTTTAATCATTTAATTTTATGGTTCTCTAGGAGAGAATCAGTGTCAAAAAATAGTTTTTGTAATATGGCACACAGTTTTTTAAATGAAGATCTATGCTTTGAAAATCTTTTTTAATAAATATAGAGATAAAAATTATAAGATTAGTTAGACATTTTGTAAACATGTTAAAATTAAAAGCCTTTGCTCAAGTAAAGCTGAAATACAGTAAACTTAACAGGCTTTTTCCAAATTCTAATTAAATAAGGGAAGAATGAACTACATAGCAAGACATAGAGAGTATTTCAGGAAAGTAGAGTAGAGGATGTGATAAGTTTTTTGGTATAAAGAAATGGTAAGTGATTGATATATTTAACCTCATTGAAACATTGTGAAATATATAAAACTACTAAGACATTACATGTTCCTCCACTAATATGTGATTTTTATATATCACTTAAGTATAAATGTACATATATAAATGAACACTGAAATTAGTATTTTTAAGTCTGAAAATACTTAAATAGTTCATATTTACTTCTTATCTAGTATATTAAAGATATTCAGGAATATGTGTGAATGAAATAAAACAAAATTATAATTTAGTGCTTTATCTCAGAACTCTATTGTAAAACTCCATTCTCAAACTCTATTTATCATATTGAATTTTATTAATTTTTACAATAAATAATGAAAACAATAAGGAAGCAATGACTTTGGTTAGTGGCATTTAGAAGCAGATTTACCAGGTCTACACCAAAAGAAAATAATAAGGGCATGAACAGTATGCATAATCAAATTCTGAGGTTCAAAATTTAAAACTACTTTACTGAACCAGAGAAAAATTTGCAGTGAATAAAGATAAGGGACAAATTTTTTTTCAAGTATTTTAAAATTGGATAGACTACAAACACATGCATAATATCAAACATTCATACATTCTGCATTGCTGCATTCTACTCAGAAAAGGCAGCAGGATCCCAGTAGGATATTTACTTATTGAATAAACCTGACCCTTTATACTGCTACCGAATACTCTAGGGACTCTGATAGTCTAAAGAAAAATGATATGCTGATTCTGAGTACACTGAGCTTGGCTTAATTGTGAGTGAATCACATTTCACTGCTTTTTGTTTGTTTAAATTGGTTAATTTCCATGCAGACATGCAGAACTCAGCAATTTTTGCAGCATGATTTTTTTTTTTAATGTAGTGAAAAGAAGCCAAGTTTTCACACTTCAGGGAACACTCCTTGATCCATAGCACAACACATTAGTGTTTTGAAATTTTAACTGTGTTTTACTCAAATGTTTTCTCTTGGGAAACTGTATGCATTACAATTGGGTCATAAGCTTAATATTGCTGCTACTAAAGATTTTTTTTTTGTTCTACTCTAGAAATAAAAATCTTGTTGGGTATTTTTCCGTTTCTTTCATTATCTCATCTATCAACCTACATGGATAGATTATTAAAATACATTGGTCCTGCAATGGTCTCAGTTTTATTTCAGTCATCGATATATCCTTCTTAAAATCATTTCTGTTAGCATGCAGATATACCACAGTCGTAACCAAATTTAGTAAAGATAGAAAAAATGTCTCTTGACCACATCTCTCATCCAAATACTTCCCAACAGCAAAATTTAAAAAAAAGTATCTGTTTTACAATGATTAATTATTCTTTTCAAGACAAGGCTCAGCATAATGTCACGAATAATACTCAGATTCCTGAAAGAGAACTATTTGTTAATTGCAGCTCTAAAATGAAAAGAATGACAAGATTGGAAGTGTGGCTGTGTTCCAGGACATTGTAAAAGCCACCAAGTGCTACAGCGAGCAGCTCAAGTGTGACAAGTAGGGGTGTCAGCTTGGCTTCTCACAGTCTCCAAATCTAGCTAATTTATATTAATTTTTCCACCTCTATAACATAAAGATTGTTCTTTATTGTCTGGTACCTGCTATCCAGGTAATTACAGTAGGTATTTGCTGGTCACATCATGAAGGGACAGATTAGAGAAATTGTTGGTGCAGCCTTATCTTCTAAAGGACAACTGAATGGCTGCCAGCCACAAATACAAGACTTGGTCAAACAAGCTTTAGCGACAAGCAAGACAAAACAAAATATATTAATTTACCTCTATTTGTCTTACCAATATGTCTCTTTTTTTTCCTGTTTCTATTCCAATCAGGAATATTTTCACAGTTTATCTCCAATTTGTAATTGACATCCATTACAAACATACAGTGATTTATCCAACCCCTAATTTTCATTGTTGGTTGGTAGGGAGCATTTCACATCCTCCTTTCAATTCATTTTGAAGGAGTCATAGCCTTGAAACCTTGGAGGAGACAGATGCTTCTGCTTAGGGTCAGAACTCAAGACAAAAGGTAAAACAAAGGTGACCACACCCTAGTATCTACAGGGATTGATATTTTAGATAGGCTTCCATCACCTTGAGGAAAGCAGGAGCCATTCACCCAACCCCAATAGACAAAGGCCCTGTTCTGTCTTCATGTCCCTTGCTGCCTGACTTGCCTCTCCATTTAATCCTGATTTAATCAATTTTCCCTGAGCAATTACACTGGTAATCACATTGGTTGACCATAGTTCTGTCCTACCTCATGCCTGCCTGCCTAGTGAGTTCCCATTTTTTTCCCACAATGGACCCACCTCACCTCATGGTTTGGCCTTATAAAAATGCATGGAAAAGGCAGGATCCTTGGCAACCCACTCAGGACCCTTTCTGTCTCTCTTTCTTAGAAAAAGCCTTTCTTTTTCTCAATAAATATATTCTGGTTCCTTTGTTCTTTGACTTAACAGTTTTAAAACATCCTTTATACCAGACTCAGTCAAACCTCTTTTCATGTCTGTATTGGTTATGGTTGTCTAGAATAACAGAATGGACAGAATAGATTACATAATTTATATGCCTACATATATATACATATATATATATATATATATAATTTGTATGTATGTAGTTTTCATGTATATATGTCATATATACATATATATGTATAAATGGAATTATGAGTAAATCACATTTCACTGATTTTTGCTTGTTTGCTTTGGTTAATTTCCATAGAGAAAGAAAATGTACACACACACACACACATAAAGTCTTACTAGGTAGACCTGCACAGTCCAAGTCAACAGTAGCCCTCTGTGCACCAGAAGCCAAAGGATTCAGTAAGTGCTCAGTCCAGGAAGCCAGAATTCCTGGAATAAGAGGGATCAAGA
This sequence comes from Dolichotis patagonum, assembly GCA_004027295.1. Classification (NCBI taxonomy): domain Eukaryota; kingdom Metazoa; phylum Chordata; class Mammalia; order Rodentia; family Caviidae; genus Dolichotis; species Dolichotis patagonum. Next base: position 23,677 of record PVJX010006933.1, read on the forward strand.
ATGCAGCACTAGTCAGAGACCAAAGGCCTAGAACTGCTTACCCCCAAAATGAGACAACAACCAAAGGAGAAAAGAAAAAGGAGTGTTTTATTTAGGCTGGTACCCAGTGTCACAGATGCATTGGAATTGCAGAGCTGTGCAGCTGGGTTAGGCTTCTGAAGGGGTTATAAAGGGAGAAACCACAAAGCCAGGGTGGGAGGGGACCAAGAGGCAAAGAAGACTTTTGTTGCCGTATTTGGTATTGAGGACAAATTTTACAGAGACAGCTGGCTCTACAGGGACATTTTATAGCTCACGATCATTTCACTGGAATTTCACAGAGTACAAAAGTTAGAGTCTGGTAATTTGGTGGTCAGCTAATTCCTGGAAATTTGCATAGAACAAAGGTTGAGGCTTTGTTAAGGGGTGGTTTGCCTAGTTCCTGGAATTTTACAGAGAACAAAGGTTGAAACTAGGGACAAGGAAAATGGCGCCTACCGAACAGGATGGTGGCACTTTGGTTAGAGTACAACAAGAAGTTCCTTGAAGAGTTACCAGTGTGAGTCCACTTTGGAAGAGACTGAATTCTGTTTCTGCAGTGCACACCAGTTTTCTCTGTCTTTCCTTTTTATTCCTTTAAGTCTACACACATATTCCATGGTGCCACCCTCAGTTGGGTGGATCTTCCCTCCTCAGTTCACTAGACTATAGACTACATGCCAGTCAAAAATTCCACAGATACAACCAGATATGTGATGTTTCTTCATTCCATTAGTACCCATCTACTATACATACTGAATATATTCATTGTAGAAAATTGGTGCATGTATGTATCACCTCTGGATGCTTCTTACTTTCACTTCTCTTCTCTGCTCCCTCTCCACTCCCTTTATTTCTAAATCCCTTTCTGGTTTACAAAATATCTAGCTCTTCTTTTCTTCTTGTTTCTTTTTCAGAGAGACTCTTACTGTCTAGTCCAGGCTGGGCTTCAACTCACTTTGCAGCCCAGGCTGGCCTAGAACTCTCAGTGATCACCCTACCTTTGCTTCAGAGTGCTGGAATTATAGGTCTATGCTACCAAACCTAGCTTTCTATGCCCTGATTTTTGGGTGTTTTGTTTTGTTTTGTTTTGTTTTTTGTACTGAGAATGGAACTCAGGAACTTAACATTTGCCAGGCAGGTGCTGTGCCACAGAGCTATACTCCTGGGCTCTAAATCCAGGTTTTTTGATGTTTTATTCCATTTTTATTTTCTGTTGTCTTTCTTTTACTCTACTTTTCAGGTTTTTCTCTTTAATCATCTCAAGTTGACTTGCTATTCCTATCAAAACCAAATTCTATCTACATTCCTTCTACCCTAATTTATTGTAGGTTTCTAAGACTTTTTAAACTGATGACTGAGACATATAGCTCAAACTTAGAATATCAGCTGAATGTATATGTAACTGTTAATTTTGGTTTAATTTGTATTATAAATTATTTTAGCTCAATTTATCCCTGTGTAATATGTTTACCTTATTTGAATGTCTAATGGTCTCTGTTAATTAATATACTCAAGACTCAACCAATTTCTTCTTGATTTGAACTTTTGAAATATATTGAACATTTTTTTTCATGATTTAATTTTCCTGCCTCTGGATTTTCTTACACCCTATCTCTTTTATCTATAGTAATGAGTGAATAAAACATTTTCCTTTTGCTTTTAACTCATTATCTTTTATTTTCAGCTATAATTGTGTACTTTGATTTCAATAATCATAATTAACTTGTTCTGTTATTCTGGGAATTTTTTCATCTTTGGTTTTTCTCACTTTCTGCAGCACATGTTCTCATCTTGCTTTCTGTTCATTGAACACATCAAGAACACCTCTGCCTTGGGGGTTTTGAATTTGCCAGTTCCCCAAACTTGAATGCTTTTCCTTCAGATAGAAATAAAGTTTGCTCTTTTACATTGTAACATAATTTATCAAAGGTCGATTTTTCAATGCTTTTAGTAACCAGCTGAAAATTGTACTTTGCCTCCAACACACATCATTCCAATCCTATATCTTGCCTCATTTAGCTTCTGCAGTATGTATTAAGCCTCTATCACCACCATAGCAATTTACCAAAAACTTGCTGGTGTAAAACAACCCAAATGACTGTACCCATAGCTCTGTAGGACAGCAGTTCAGCATCAGCCTCACATGACTAAGATCAAATCTTTGCCAGAACCGTGTTATTTTGTAGAGTTTCTAGGGGAGTTTGCTTTCTTTTCATATGAGCTGCTGGTGGAATTCAATTCCTTGTGATTGTAGGAATGAGGTCATTAATTTCTTGTTGGCTATAACCTAGGGCTGTTACTAGCTTTTATATGATCCCCACCCTATGTTTGTTTGTTTGTTTGTTTGTTTTTCCTCATTTTTCTTCTCCATTTTCAAAGACAGCAATTTAGGTTGTGTTTCTCTCACCCAGAATCTCTTGTTACATTCTCATTGTCATATGTTTGTTTTTTTTCTGTGCACAACCTGCAAATTTCTCATCTTGTAAGAATCATTGTTACTATAGTGAGTCTGATTAAATACTAGGGAATAATTCCCTCCTTCAAAGTGCTTAATAGAATTTTAGAAGTATCTTTTGCTATGTAATCTTAAATTAAATGAGTCTAAGAGTAATAACATCTTTTGGGAAACTGTTAACATATCTATAACTCATTAAGTAATTCTATCTTTCCATTGACTGCTTCTTCTCAGTGTAATAAAATCTTACTGAGAATTTTTTTTTCCACTTTCACTGCTTTATTGTAAGAACCAATAAGAATGTCCAGGTTATCACACATGGTCATTAAATAATTGTTAACTAAATATGTATCAGTAGTATTAATAGATGATTTTTTTTAAATTTCCACAAAATACATAATAATATTCCAGGAATAGATTTATGTTCTGTTAGAGTTTTCTGGTGCAATAAAGAATAGACTATAAGAAAAAATAAAATAGGCTTTTTATTTAAAGGATGTGGAGAGGAGCCTACAACCAGCAGTGTTTGGCCTTCTCCCCTGACCGGATATTGGGGTGTGGGGTAAATGTGAACTTTGACCAGATGTGGTGCTTGGGGTGGGCACTGATGATGCTTGAGGAGCTGATTTTTCTTTATGTGCCCAGGGAAAGGAAGGAGGAAGTTGTAATCAGGGAAGACGGAGGAAGTGGCTGTCAGGGTTAGCATCCCCAATCTGACCTTCCACCATGTTGAACTACGGCCACGATGTCCTGTAATTTATCCTAGGGAAAATCTCTCTCATGTTCACTTCTAATAAAAAGTATTATTTTGTTATCTATAGTCTATTCTGTAAGCAGTTCATAATTGCACAGAATTTTTTAAAATGTCCATAGACTCTAGCTTTTTCTTTGAGAAGAGTATTTTGAATATGCTAAAACAAAAATGAGATTGAGTCTTTATTGGAATTAACAGTTTGTGACAGCTTCAATTTTGTCTTAAATTTTTCTTACATACAAAACATTGAAATAATTTTGATAAATAGAGTAAATATTCTGATAAATAGAGTAAACAAAAGGCACTTGCTTTTACAGTTAAGTGAAATATATTCCCCTCTCTGTTTTCCAGCTTCACAAAAATGTGGGAACCAAATATCTAACGTCTTAATCTGAATACAAAAATTATTTTCAGTACTATTGTTTCCAAGGCAAGGCTTGGTCAAGATTTGAAATGAAGTATAGATTTACACATTTTCTAGCCTATCTATGTATCTTTCAAATTTAATCTTGAAACGTATTTTCAATGCTTTCCAGGCTGGGATGTGATAATTTTAAGAATAGCGAAATATACATGTTTAAAAAAGTAGATATTGACTGCTCAACAGTGAGTTTTTGATCCTAAATGAAAATATTGAATAAAATAAAAATTACACAATATTAATAACCAATACATGCATTTGGTCAAGTAGGCTTAGAACACTTTCAGTATTGTATATAAAAAATCTTTAGCTGTGAAAAACTCTAGATATGAATCAAAAACATAAAAGTTATACTGATTTAATCTAGCATCCTTTGTTCCTTCTATCAATGCTTCTTTGTCAAATGATTTTTCCAAAGGTAATGCAACATTTTCTTGTTATTAATCTTCAAGTCCCATGGATGACTATCTCAATTTTCAGTAGCAGAGTATCATAATGTCCCTCAAAATCATTTGTCCAATTTTACTAGATACAACAATTATTTCTTGCACAAGCAAGTGGCCAAATATTCTGGTTTTTGTCCTGAAAAGAATATATCTGTCAGCTTCTAGTAGGCATTTTTTGTTTATGAGGGCAAGTCAAAATCTGTGTGGTAGCTGCAATGGTGAAATGAACAAGGTAAAACTGCAACTTGCAATGGCTAGTGATGACTGTAATGGCTTCTTTATCTTATTTTCAAACATTTTATCTTCTTACCCTTGCAGTTTCATTTGGGAGTTCTCCAACTCCAAACTGCTTTGACTCTATCAAGATCTACAAGCGTTAGCCACTACTGCATTTTTAAAGCTTCTTTCTCCTTATACCTCTGAGATTTATCTTTCCTCATTTGAGATTAAATTCGACAATATTTAGATACTCTCCTGCACAAGCCCTGCCATTGCTACTGAGGAAAATGTTTGGCACAAAGACACAGTACAAAGGATTTGAATGAATCAACATACAATATATTAAACACTTCAAGAATATGGAATGCTTGGGTGTATCTCTAGTGCCTATTTTCTTCCAGGATGAGGAAAAGCATAAGATGAGAAAAGAATGTACAAAAATTCACTGAACATATTTTAAAAAAAGAACTGGCTCAGAAGTTCAGTCACTTGGCTTTCAGCTCGTTAATGTTTTATTCCCTAGTTACAGTTTTATAAATAACCTGTGTTCTCACAGACCACACTCACCTTTGTTCAGTGACCTGCCTTACACTGCAACAATTGTAGAGCAATTGCAGAAAGACACATGTATGAAGAAAGCAAGTCTGATTCTAACTGGTCAAGAGATACGCAAAATGTTTGACACTTAGGTACTGTAAAATACAGGTACCCAGACTCATATTAATAATGGTTTTCTTTATAAACACAAATCATTAAAAAATGGATTTTTTAAATTGAGAGATGATTGAAGAAATAATTATAGAGAGGTTTTTATGTCTTTTTTATATTAGCCTAATAAAATGATGGAAGCCATAATGCTCTCTCTCTCTTTTGGTAATTGAATTAGTGTTATGACATTGATTTTAGTAAAACAGTAGTAAGAAACCTGTATTAAAATTTTATTTCTTCAAGTAAATGTTTACTCACTTCAATCATTTTACAATATGTTACTAAGGATAAGTTATTTTTTAGAATGTTTTTAACATTAGATAAATTAGTGCTAGGTACAGTAAGAAAAATGCTTATAATTTCTGTATCTACAAGACTGAGGTAAAAGAGCTGTGAGATTTTTGAGCAGCCTGAGTTACACAAGGTAGTTAGATACTGAGATCTCATCTAGAAGGAAAGAGAGAGAGAGAGAGAAGAGAAAGAAAAAGAAAGAGAAAGAGAAAGAGAAAGAGAAAGAGAAAGAGAAAGAGAAAGAAAGAAAGAGAAAGAGAAAGAGTGAGAGAAGTGGGGAGAGAGAGAGAAATAGAGAGAGGAGAAAAAATTATTTACATCAATTAACTGCCACTACCACATTCAAATAATTTAAATCATTTAAAGGAATTATATTTAGATTGTGCTTTATTGATTCTTTTTATATATGTATTGAATATGATTTTTAAAGTTAATCTTCAAACTTAAATATGAAAAAAATGATGACTTTTTGAAAATGTCAGGTTGAAAGTAGAAAACTGCATGCCTCATATTTACTAAATGGTCTGGTACTACCACCCTGTGTGTGCTAAATTGCACAGCAAATACATATGCCATTATCAGTTGTGTACCAGACTCATAACTTTTTCACTGTTCTGATTTAAAGATATTCCCTAAACTTCATAAATTAGAAGCTTAATGCCCAACTCCATATGTAGAGTGTTATTATGGTTTAGATGTGCTTTGTCCTTGGAGAGTTCCTATGTTGGACATGTTTCTCAGTGCCGTGATATGGGAGCTTGAAAGAACTGTTAAGATTTGAAACCCTGCGCCGGCCATACAGCCCAGCAGCACAGTGCCTGCCTGGCAAGCACAAAGTCCTAAGATTGAATCCTGAAACCAAGAAAAAAACGTGAGACTCAGTGGAAGGTACTTGTATCATTTGAACCTTGCCTTCCAAAGTGCTTAGGTTAGTTCTCTGTAATTTCGTGATAATTCCGTGTGAGGGCTGTCTTAAAAGCCTGCACCTGGCCAACCTAGTTCTTTCTACTTCCTGGCTGGAGATGTGGTGCCTCCCTCTGCATATACTTCTGCTTTGATGCGATGCCATCCTCCACGAGGTCTTCCCAAAGGTGAGAGCTGACGCTGCCCGGCTTGATCTTGGACCTTTAATCTACAAAACTATTAAGTAAAGCAATCTCTTTCCTAAATATTGTGACTGGCCTTGAGAATGGCCTTAGATTTGGAGGTGGAGCTTGGAGGAGGGAGTTACTGTTAGACAAGCTCAGGAGAGAGGAGTGTTCATGATGAGGTGAGTGGCTTAGTGAGAGGAGGAGGAAGACCCTGAGCTGAGTCTCTCCCTCTTTCTTCCCGCTGCTAGATTCACAAAGGTGTCAACAATGCCAGGCAATCTGATTGGGCTTCCTGACCTCTAAAATTATGATAGATAAATTTCCTTTACAAATTAACCAAAGTATGGTTATTTTGTCCTAGCTGCAGAAAATGGGCAAGGTTATTTTTATTGTTTAGACCAAGAATGACTCCATAGTGACACACACCTATAATTCCAGCACTTGGAAAACTGAGGCATGAGAGTCGCTTGAGTTTAAGGCCAGTCTGAGCTACAGAGTGAGACTCTGTTTTAACCAACAAACAAACATAAAAATTAAAAAATAAAAACAGTGATCCCAAAATTCTCATGTACTTGGAGGTGGGGATTTTGGAAAGTGATTGGATCACCCAGACACTGTACTCACTGAGTATATTAATTTCAGTTGAGTTCACAGTTAAATGGCTTGTTGAGATGTGTGGCCTAGTTGGAAGAGATGGGTCCCTGGGGGTTGGGCAATTTGAGAGGGAGTTTCTCCTCTTCTATCTCCTCACTTCTCTTTTGCTTCCTGCCCAGCCTCATGTGAGAAGCATTCCTCCACCCAGGGCTCAGCACTATGTCGTTTTCTGCAGTTGAGCCAGGACAACATGGACTGGGACTTCCAAAACCAGGAGATAAAATAAACCTGTCTGCCTTTAGGTTGCAATTATCAGGTATTGTGTCCTGGTGACAAGAAAGCGACTCAGAGGCTCATTCATTTATGACTGGTTATGCAACCTTCCTTGATCAATTGTACTGTGTATGTAGACAACGGGCTTAAAAATAAAACTCAGTGAACATTTTCTTTGTATGGGGCTCTTTCTTCATCCATTGCGGCTGCCTTTGCTTTAGCTTTATTTTCGTGCATGGTACATGTCTTCATCTATTTTGCTGTTTCTATCATAAAATAGAAAACCATGTTTTTGGTACAAGTTCTAGAATTTTATCTATCTTTTATTTAAGAAAGACATAATTTTAAATGCATACAAGTTTTAACAATGTTAAAATGTTTCCTTTTATCTGTTTATATGGAAGAGGTGCATTTCTATAAATTTATTTCCTCTACTAGGTTATATTTAGAAGCTATATCCACTATTTTCTTTCCTCAGAATAAATATTTAAATATTCTTCAAATACCATTGTCACAAGAATTCTGATATAGATTCCATAATATTTAATCTTTCATGGCCATATTAGAATTTTTCTGGGTTATGTGCACTAGGAAAGGATTTCTGAATCACAATATATCACTATATGGTCATATATATATATATATACACCAGCCTGGAATATATATATATTCCATATATATTCCATATATATATTCCAGGAATATATATGGTATATATATTCCTGGAATATATATACCATATATATATATATATATATATATATATATATATATATATATATATATACCAGGCTGGTGTTGATCTTACTGCTCTTACTATGTAGCTCAGGTCAATAATAAAGGCTCAGTGATCCCCCGCCTCAACCTCCTGAGTGTTGAGATGACAGGACTGTGACGCCACATCCAGCTCCACAGTCGCTATTATAGCTGACGATACCACATTACTGTTACTATCCATAATTACTTCATTAATCACATTTCTACTAGCAAAGAAAATTTGTGTTTATTTCCACTAAAAGTTTTGTTTAATATTTTATCTTTGAATATTTTGCTTATATAATGTAATGGTATGTTTTTGTTAACAAACCAGTTATGCTTCTCATCTAATCCATTTGAATTTTGCCATCTTTTAATCTATGTTTTTTTTCTGTTGTGTTTCTTGCTTTATTTTTTAGAGCTTTGCAGTTTTACATTTTATTTTGAATTTTCACCTTCTATATTTTTAAAGGTTTTGGATAAGTTTTGCTAAAGTTGTTCATTATATATATATATATATATATATATATATATATATATGATCAAATATGTCAGCTCCTTGTATTATTTTCTATGGCTTAGACATTCCTGTTTTAAAATGTTCTTTCTTATACATATCTTGTATATATTACATATAAGGCCATTGAAACTGAATTCAACTTAGTAGATGCTGCGTAAGTCTCATTTTAGTCTATTTCGTGGAGCGATTAAACTTCACTCCTTCTTACTGATTGGTTTCTCATATATTTGTTTAAGAGTAAATCCAGAAGATAGACAGACAGATAGATAGATAGACATGAGCACTCTATACATTGCCTTTGAAATGTGTTATACTATTAAAATGGTTTTATATGTCCAAATTTCCTTTAAATTCTTCCCTTTGCTCTATTTTTATGAAGTTTCATACAAAAAAATAAACTTCTTTATAGATTATTTTGAAATTAATCAACATCCTTATAATATTGAGCTCAACATTCAACATTATTCAGAATATTCAGATTTATTCTGACCTTCATCTATAATGTTTGGAAATGATTTTACAACTTAATATCTGTGTACATTAAATAATTTACTGTGCAATTTATGGCTCTTTTTGATAGCTTAAAATGCCTTTTATATTACTAAAGTTTTTATTTGATTATCACTCTTGAAAACAAATCTAATTTATTTCTGTGAATCAATTTGCTTACCCAGGACCTTTCTAACCTCATTATTTCTGATCATTTTAAACTGAAATTAAACCCTTTTTCCCTATTGTTTATAAGTACAGGTAATTTCATTGTGTTTATTTCTTTTTTAACTATCTCTCTATAAATGTCTTACAGAGCTGAATACAAAGTGCCTTCAGAGGAACTAAAGATAACATGTGGTAGTGCCTTCATCTTGTAATACTAGGGTACAATTTCCCATTCACTTAAACTGCTTGATGTAGATACGTTAGTACATTCTTTAACATTAGGAATATTTTCAGGTACCCCCATTTCAACAGGATTTGTGGTTTATATTCTTTCTAATGTTTGTATTTTGATATTTCTGCTTTCTCCAAATTGCTCAGTGTTAAATCATGTGTTATATAGTTCATTACTAGTTGGTATCACCATACCATCCTGATTTATATTCCCAACGTATCTCCATATGTTCACATTTGACATCCAACACAGAGTTATTCCAACATGATATCATTTTTGCTCCAAATCAGTCTGTGCTGTGTGCTGTTTACCTAAGCTTGTCTGTTCCTGCTTGTTCTTCAGAGCATCGTATACAGTCTATTGCTACTCCTCAGTGACCCACAAGTGCTCCACATATTTTTTTTCTATTTTGTGGTTTTCTTTTCAAACATTTTATGGCTTCTTTTGTTCAACAAATGTCTACAAATGTAAGGTTGTTAAAGTTTTATTTTTTTGCCTTTTTATTACCCATTCGAACTTTCCATTTTTTGTGAAAGTAATAACTTCCCCTACCAAATCATTAAACTGAATGTTTTCCAAAATGTTTTATTATACTTATTGTAAATTTTGACTTTTAAAACAGTCTATAAAAGATGTTTTGTATGCTTTAAAGTTTATATTCAATATTTTTTGTGATCTATAAAGAATTTATCTTATGTGTTTGTCAAGACCATAGATTTGTGTCATTGTCTTTACACTATAACCTTTCTACAAGTTACTTTTCAACTCTGCATACACATTTTTATGTTTGACACAATTGGCCTAGAAATCAGTCATTTATGAAATCACATTCCTTAACAATGATGTGGCAGGCCATGTTCTTGCAAAAGCATCTGGTCGAATAAAACTAGTAGGTATCAGATTTGGTCAACTACAGGCAATGAAATTGTTCTGTTATGAACAGCTATTATTCAGATGTATTCTCTCCCTTCTCATTTCTAACAACGCTATACAATCATAGGTTTGTTAGGCAAGAAGCTATTTTCCAATGTTCATCATGAAGCAGTAGCTAGGAGGGTACTGATTCATCATGCATTTCTTTGTATCTTTCCTGGGTCTTATCTGCATTTTCTTCTTACAACCTATTTAGGATTACAACATTTAAATAAATCATTAACATTTAACCAATTCTATATTGTTTGATCTTCTAGAAATTAAGGCTCAGAATACTGATAGTAGATCTTGTCCCAGAAGGTAAGTCTTCAAAATGAGATTCTAATACTGAATTTTCTACCAATTTAGGACAATAATGAACCCATTGATAGTGGTGTTTCAAATGACAACAGCTTCTGACAATTATCACCTCATGATACTGTAATGTTTTTCTTATTTTGAATTGCGATGAAATGCTCATAAAGAGAAGGCATGAGGGACAAATGAAATGTTGATTTAATATAGTAAAACAATGAAGGCAATTGCTACAGAGTATGATTGATGCTGAGACAGTATAGCATGCTGCAAACATGTTACAATGGTCTTAGAGAAGTTATTTGCCAACCTAATGAATGATTTTAAACAAGAAGACTTCTGTGGCATCTGGAAATCACATGACTGGCAGTGCTGACACATCCACTCCAAATATCTTGACAATGCTTTATAATAGATATGAAACGTGCAACAATGAACAGTCTTCTATAGGTTAAAAGTCTGGTATGTGGAAAGTATCTGAGTCCTAGGAAAATACAAGTATATGCTTTAAAAAGGATTGCTTTGATTTTATCAAGTTTTTCTAGAAGATAGAAGTAGGCACATAACACTAGCCAATATCATCTAATTCACTTACATTTAACATGTCTTGTACAAGATAATATTCACTTTCTTTAAGACTACACTCAAAATTTCTCTATCCATCTTGAGCCAAAAATTCCAAGTTGAGAGGTATATGCATACACTATGATAGAGATTCCTGTTTATTTATGAGTTTTTAAATATTGACCAATTTGCCATTCTGGAAACAAGTTACTATGAATGGGAATAGATTTTACTATAGTGTTCAAAGTAAATACAGAATGTAAAACTTAGTAGGTAGTTTATGGGTATGAGACATACAAACACACATGGGTCAATGTTTGACTAAGATGCCTAGTGTTCAATAGACTTGCTAGTACAGAATATTAAATCTTGAGTTTAACAGTGTTTTGAAGTACCCTGAGTGAAACTGCTAGGTATTACTTATCAAAATGATAAAGAGCAGATAAGAAGGCTTATGGAAATATAAATGATTAGAATGCATTTATTAAGCACATAGTAAGAGCTATTGGGGAAATATAATAAAAACTAAATGCACTTCCTATCCTAATATCTTATCCATAAAGATAGTGGGGAAGCGAAAGGCTTACTGTTAAATAAGAATTAAGCCAGAATGTGATGTGTGTCACAATAGGTTCCCTAAGATATTTCATGGAAAGAAATAAATTTAATGCTTTAATGCATCCACAGATATACAATCCGTTAGAATTACATTCTCAATATAAAAATTTATCCTCAAATAAGACAACTTGACATCACTATTTGTCACAAATAAGCATTCAGTTGGCAACTGTTGTAGTCATCTGTGTTAGCTAAGTGACTTTCTCCAAAGTACAAACCTTTTACGTCTTTATACAGCAAGAGATCATTTTACCACTTCAGGCAAATAATGCACCAAAACTGGGTATCTACAGTCTCATAAAAGCTGGAAGACTGGAGTCCCATCCTCCTTGTCCTTGGTGCTTACCTTCAAAGAGCTGGCTCTCTGAGCTCGACCTCCTGAGGTCATAAAGCTTGAACGGCCTGTCCAGTTTTCAAAGAAAGAAATGCACTTAACATTTCAAGTTTTCTAAAGTAAATCCATAAATAAAAATGGGAGGAAAATAAATTTCCTGCTATTTAAAACTCTTGTTCTTTACTTGTATTTATTCTTAGAGAACCCTACATGAAATTATATTCCTAAAAGAACTCAGAACGAGTCCATATTTTAAGTCAATAAAAGAGTACTAGCAGAAAAATTCAGCATTTTGAAAACTCGTAGTGGATGATTTTTTAGGCCAATGTTAACAGTGGATAATGCTATATAATATTACTGATTAAATGTGATCTCAGAATGAAAAAAACACATGGTCTAATAATGTGAGAGTTAAAACAAAGTACCTGTAGTTACCACAATGTGCAGAACAGGGAAATGAAAATGATTCATCCACTGGAATCTAGGATAATCAATAGCAAATAAAATAGATCATTATATCTTAGATGCAGTGTAAATGGATCACAGTCATTTTCATTTGTAGAATTAGAAAAACTAAAAAAGAAATGTAGCTAATTTCAACTGCAGCAATGGACAATATGGTATTTTGCACAATTTTTTTTTTTTTACTTTACCCTGTTGACAGACTGAAACCCATCCACTGGTATTGTCATCTAAGTTTCCTTGAGAAAGAATTTTGTCTGATATTAAAATACATGAAATAAGTGTTCTTCACTGAAATATTTCCTCAAATTGGCATTTCACTAAGGTAATCGTGGGCTAAGAAAAGGTAAATAAAAGAATATTTAAAGAACTGCCAGTAGACAAAAAACACCATCATGGTCCTCTACAAAAAAATAGTGCTAACAAAGTTAAGTGAAAAGTGAAATTTTGGTGTTTCTTTGTTTTGAAAAGTACCTGAAGGTTTTGCTTATATGTCTCCATTTATTTCTTCATTTCACTAAAATAGATCTGGGTAACACGTATGAAACCCAAACAGACCTTCACAGTACCTCAGAAGATACTCTTAGCTATGCACTCTGTTAGTATGTGCTCTGTTTTCAGGCACTTAACATCTGAAGAGTACAGATTTTCTTTTGTCCCATCACTAACATTGGCAGGTAGAATCCATGTAAGCTTCAGGGCTCTGTACAAGGCTCACCACTTACATCAAATATATTGATGATAGGTTAACGACTTTGAATTCACCTGGCTTGGAGTCTACATACTTGCAAAATGCTAGAGTGCTTTCCATGCTGTATAGAAGAGTCAAAGGCTTTGGAAACTTTGCAAAATTTATCCCTGCTTTATTGACTGGATGATAAATTTTATATTTTCTAGGGTGTTCTTTTGTCCTCTATTCCTATCTTCTGAATTCCACACCTCCAGTTCCCTCTTTGTTCTCCTGCCAAATGCACAAGCTTCAGAACATATTTATAGTGTACTTTGAAATGGTCTTTGTACATATAGGTGAGCGTATTACTGCTGATTTTCCACACTCATCTCTAGCCTTTGCTGGGCTATTTTTATATACTCAATTACTTGAAGCTAGTGTAGTCAGATTTACTGTGTCTGGGGTACATGAAATTCTCATTTGTCACGCTTTCTTCTACAGAGTCAGTAAAATTTACTAAAAATCATCCAATTTCTCTGTTTTCTTATCGATGGTGAATTTTTCATCTTTCTGCCACTTTGACAAGGATAAAAAAGCGTTTGTGTGTCACTCAAAGATCATACTCTCTCAGATCAGCAATGCTTAAAATATACCACACAAATATTTATTTTGGCAATGAAATGGACTACAATTTAAATCTCATTTCTAATTGTGTGTAATGTACAAGACAGGATACCCAGAATACAAAGAATGATACTTTTATTTGTATATGATAAATCAGTATTCCTCTGTTACACATATATCTTTCTAGCATTGCAAAATTACTTACTATATTTTCCCCACAGAAACTAACACCAAGTTACCAAGTAAATGATAAAAAGTGTTTTGTGAGATCATATAATGATACACATGATAGCATAGGTCAAGAAATTGATATAATTCTAGGAAAGATTGTGAACATCCTCTTGAGCAAAAGATAATTTGGTTGTGGTATTCTCTACTCCTTGGGGAAAGAAATGTTTCCATCTCTGAATCGCTGCATACCAGGCCCAGACTAAGGCTCCCAGTGATGATCACACACATGAAATAAGGATGGCAATTGCATTTGCTTACTAAACTTTCAGTTGTCTTTTATTCTCCAAGTCCTACTGTGTCCCTATGAAAATTAAATTTTTTAGATGATACATCATAGAAATTAGAGAAATGTATACTTTTTCCAGGTTTTGTTGGCAAAAAAATTTTGTGGTTTTAGAATTGGAGGAGCATTTATAATGTAGCTTATGTTACATGAATTTCTCTTGATTTATTTAATTCCTGAGACAGAGGCAATACAGTGATTCTTTCAGTTTCTGAAATATATTTACTCCACCTTTTTATTTGTATTTTGACTCAGTAAACCCTATAAAATATATGTGGACAAACATATTTTTACTCTGAAAACCATAAACCACTGCCATGACGGCAGTGCTTTTGCAAGCTCATCAATTTATAAAATTATATGTAAAAAATTGACAATATCTTAGTGTGCTATATGTACAGCTACCTGAAGTATAGGCATAGATCAGTCAGGGAAAGTTAGAATGGTGGATTATTGTGAGGGCTTGGAATGTTAGGGGACAATTCTTACTAAAGGTGTATGAAGTCTGAATGTATTTAAAGTAGAAACTGAGTAAGTGGTAGATATTTTGATAATTGAAATGAGTATTCTGTTAACCAGGCCTATAGGGTATGTTTTCTTAAATTTATACAACTCTAATTGTATAATTATAAAATTTTTACCCAATTATATTTGTTTCAGGAAACCATCCTCAAGTAATTATTAATTAATAGTCTTGCAGGTTATTTTATTCTGATTATAGACAATACTTAGTAACTGTGAAGGTTATCTCTGGCAGTATCTTACTGGTGCTAGAATTCTGCACGTGAGCATGTTATATTTCTTATTGAGATTAGACAACACATTCTGTTGGCAGCATTTAAGATTCACTTTCCTGGTCTAGAGAATGCAGCCAAAAGGTTATTTTTAAATGATGCTCATTCTCATTTTCCTTAAAGAATTTCTTAATACCTGTTAAAATGGTTAATTCCTTTCCAAACCAGCAGTGGATCTAAAGGCTAGCTGAGCACAGCAAGCAGTATGAATCCACTTCAGTATTTTTGTCTTCAATTGACTTGGCATTATACTTCTGCATTGGATCAAAGGATTTCTAACATCTCAAAATTATGTTATGTGGCATTACATTTAGTCAAGTTACTGTTTGGGATTTCTAAGAAATTTACAACTATAGCACTTGAGGAAACATCCAGTGACACATATTTGTTAAGTGAATGCATATTTATGAAAAGAATTGCACATACAGAAACTTGTTTCTCATTCCCATGTCTAGCATCATAGTAATAAATTTTTCAGTGTTACCCATATTTGCAGTGGAGACATAACAGAGGAATTTGTGTGCTCCTTGGTTTTTAGGGCTTTTCATCACAGATTTGCTTTCACAGAGTGCCTCATTGAAAGTGACATAGCTTTGCCTTATTGGACAATCCAAGTTGATATAAGATGGGATTGAAACACTTCCTGGAAAGATAACTGTTTGAAAAACAAAAGTGAACAACCAAGACAAATAGTGGCAGAAATGTGGAGAAATCGGAATGTACATACTCTACTGGTGAAATGCAAAATAGTGTGACCACTATAGAAAAATGTATGAAGGTTTTTCAAAATCAAAAATAGGACTACTGCATGAACCGGCAATCTCATTTCTGAATATTTCTTCAAAACAATTAAATTTGGAATCTCAAGGATCATTAGCACATCACTGTTCATTTCCATATTATTCACAAAAGAATATGGACATGGAAGCAACCTAAATGGGCATGGACAGATGAATGGATAAAGGACATACAGTGATACCTGCAATGGTGTGTGTTGTATTCAAAAAGAAATAAAAAGTGGAAATTATTTTATATATGACTATATGGACAAGCCTGTAGAGACACTTTAAGTGAAATAATCCAGGTACAGAAAATATTTCATGATTCCATTTGTACAAATTATCTAAAACAGGAAGATTCATAGAATCAGAGTAGAACAGTGGACTGTTAGGGGCAAGAAGAGTGGGAAAGGTCCGGCATAAAGTTTCCCTAAAGTAAGCTGAAAAAGCTCTTTATATGGTACAATTACTGCTTTGTTAAGAAGGTAAATCTCATTTTAAAATTCCTGCTGTGAGAAAGAGAGCAGAGAATATGGAAGAGAAATAATGAGAATAAACACTCTTACTATCATAGGCAACTCTCTCAGGCATGATAACTACAGAATTCTTTCACTACACAGAAAAGAACAAAGTGCTTCCACTGTGACCAATGCTTTAGCACAATTTTCTCCAATATTCTGATCATCTTTATTTCCAATACACCAAATATCATGTAGAGATTAAAAAAACTAAAGAATTCACTATACCTTATAGTTCAGAACTTCACTATTTCAAATGATACATTTTTTTCTGTTTTGTCAACTTTCCATTATAGACTTTTAAAAGAGTTAAGTATGTTGAAACTCTGTGTTTTATCTGAATATGCCTTAGGGCAAGAATTTAAAAATTGATTATCCTATTTTACCATTAATATGATTTGTGCAATTGAATGTAGTCCTTCTTTTCTCAAAACCTTATCCTACACAGGCGTTATCACTAGATAAATAGTCAATTTAATTTAAATATATTCCTCATGGATACTCCTAAATCCTAGCATTTTGTACTGTAGTCTTGAATTTGCAGTTTAGGTGAGTGATTCGGTAATGGCATATCATCACATACTTGTTAATTTCCTTTACTTCTAAGAGAAGTTATTTTCTTGAAAACTCTTATTTTCATATAAAAAGGGGGTTTTGGCAATTAAAACTATTCATCTGATTAGATATTAAATCTCATAAAATTTTCTAGATAAGTAGAGATTCAAATTCCAAAGCTGCATTGTTTAATAAGCAATATGTGAAAAGTAACATTTCTATATTTAATACTGAGTTATTTAATAGAAATAAATTATGGCCACTTATACAGGACTCAGTACTTTTCTCCCCTTGAAAATTAAACTGCTTTGAATGACATCACATTAACACATTAGAAAATGAGGCTTAGAAAAATATATCCAATTGACATCACATACACACAAGTCTTTATTTCAGGAAGGAAGACAATTCCACAATGCAAATTTATAATTGTTACATATGACCCAAAGTAGGAATAAAACAAATTAAAATCTCATATATATATATGTATATATTAACATACACATATATAATTTAATAGATAATTGACCATTTATTGTAGAATGTTTTTGTTTATTGTGCATATTTTTATTTTTTATTTACTATTTGGTTTTAAATTTAGACTCAGTAGCATAAAAAACTGAATGATTTATATAATTGGTAATAAAGAAAATTCTTTCCTGAAGATCAACATTTCAATTTTTATTATGAACTTATACTATTCTCACTTTAATATGTATTTTGTCCTGCAATGACCAGTTCACCTTAGTCCTTCCTGATGTTGGACACCCATTGATTCTGGAAGACAACTCTGACACTTAAAATGTACTCTAAAGTGGTTACCACATTTTTCTACTTGTTAGAGAAAAATAAGCAAACATAAATAAAGGGTAGATGCTTTTTTTTCCTTTGCAGTGTCTTTTTTCTTTTTTTCTCTGTGGTGTTCAAGATATTATTGGTCCTCGATGGATATTAAATCATGATGATGACAATATCCTATGCTGTCTCCTCTTTTAAATCACCAAAATGTGGAATGTTATCATTTACATATGGTGTTGAAATAGCTTTTAAAAAGCCACTGTGTCTTTATATTTCCTTAGGTCATTCTGAAAAAGTAAAACAATTGGCAGACATGACAGACTGCCATCTATCTGTGTATTTAATAAAGCCAAATGTGATGAAGACTAATGTACCGTACTGATGTTTGCAAAATTGCATTAATGTATTTCCAAGACTATCATAACTCACTCACCTCTGTTGAGTTTATGAGCCATGGGTTTTGCTCCAGCACATAAAATCAGTTTTCCTAACACAATACAGAGGCTAATAATATCAAAGATGACACTTCTTCATATTTTGATACAAGGTGACTCATTTATTTCCTCCCTCCCCAGTGTAACAGGACAATGGAGTCATTTAAATTAGCACTTAAATTAGGAACTTGCACAAAGTCACTGAGTGATCCTACCTTATCTCTCAGAACAAAAATCTAATAATTTTTAAATTACAAAATTCAAAGAACTACAAAAAAGAACACTGTTTTTCCCCAGAAATATAATTGATCTCTTTGAGTATACCTTAAATTCTATTGTATGAATTAATTTCCACTTCTACTGTAGTATATAATATTAAAAAATCCTCCAACATCATCAAAATGCTGACAAATAGATATAATTTATTTAACCAAATGATAGTACAATCAGAATTTAAGGAAGCTATTTCATAACTATATAGCACTAATGTTTATTTATGATTAGATTGAATCAAATATAAACCTTAAGGATATCATTGAAAGCTCTCTCTTTCACTGTTCTACCAGTTTTGGAGATTATATTAGAAGTATATAGCTACTGTTCTCCTAAGGGAATAAAATATCAATTTTGTTTATAGTTGTAAAAAAAAAAGAGATGCCAAGGAAATAGCAATGCCTTCAAGGACTGGCTTCTCTTCTCTGTCCTCTTCAAATGATTCCTACGTCCCTGTCCCTTCCTCCGCACACCCCATTGGCTCCTCTCCTGCCTCGCTGACCTTCATCTTCCGCTTCATTAAGGGAAGCACTTTCTCTCAGATCTAATATACTTTTCTTCCACTGTGTGTGGAAAGCTCAAATGCTGTATCTTGCATGAGTGTCACTTTTGTGATCCATTAGGTCTGGGTTTGTTCTATTTTGATATAGGTAGGAAAAAACAAATCTCTCGTCCACTTTCAAATGTTGGGAAATTGATTCGTGTATTTTGAGGGATTTTTGCCCAAATAACATAGAAGAATTTTTTTTTTAAATTATGAGACAGCAACTGCAATCTTGATAAATATCAAATAAATCACTTAATCACTTAAAATTTATATATCATGTCTAGAAATGCAGTGTATATATTCCTGAATGTCAATTCGTAAGTACATATTTTATATTGAATGTATACTATGCCAGAGATGTTCAATTGGAGATTTTCTTTGGTTAGAAATGTCATCATTGATCTCCATTGGTGTTCACACTGACAGACGGGGCAAGAACAGATTCCACTCATAAATTTAGACAAGCAGCACGAGTATTTGCAAAAGACAAAAGCAGAGAGCAAATTGCCTAAATTGTTCATATTTCAAATTCCAATGATTAAATTCAGCTACTTTAAATTTGTCACACCAACAGCAATAAAACAGCAATATTCCAATTGATATAGATATGTGATGAAATTTCTTTGTAATTATTTTATCCAGTCACGTAAGAAAAGAAATATAGAAAATACAATGAAACAAATGATGTGACAAATTTCTAGAAAAATTGTATTATGTTTGTTTTACATAATGAATATTTTCTTCAAGGGGAACTGGGAAATGTTTATATCACTTCTCTATTCGTTTACCCTCCTTTATGCTTGCTCTCATCTCCTACCACCTGAAGTCTCTTTTGATTCCTAGTAATCTATATTCGTGTTTAGGATTCAAGAATGCAAGAAAGAGAATCCTAACAATAATATAGACCTTTC
The DNA here is from genome assembly GCA_004027295.1 of Dolichotis patagonum. Taxonomy (NCBI): domain Eukaryota; kingdom Metazoa; phylum Chordata; class Mammalia; order Rodentia; family Caviidae; genus Dolichotis; species Dolichotis patagonum. Next base: position 43,737 of record PVJX010006933.1, read on the forward strand.
TCTTGGATCTATTTCTTAATTTTTTTCTGAAGGGGTAATACATTCACTTCTTCACAAATTATCCATGGTTCTTCTTATTTGTGAAGTTAGCCAACTATGGGGTAGTACAATACATTTGTGTGTATTCTCAAGTACATTTAAAAAAAATTTGTCAAAACTTGAATTTAAAAAATCATTTATTTATTTTTAATTTTTAAGCATCTTAGAAAACACTAATACCAAAAATAAGGACAAATTTAAATATATACAATATAAAATATCATTAATAATACAATACAATGTGACATAATTCAAATAATGCATAAGGATAATAATAAAGGATAAAAATGGGAGAATGTGATCAATACAACCCACAAGCAAATGCCAGTTCTTAAGCATATTTAGAGTTGTTAAGATCCAGTCATAAAGTGGGCAAACGAAGAGGTAGCAAACAGCACGAGAAAAACAAATTGAAATGTGCTTAGCACACTTCATAACTGAATGAAACACAGTCTAATGTACTAATGTAACAGATGTTTACACCTACTAGTTTCTAAAATAAAAGACAAAAAGTTTTATAGTGTCAAACATTATTGAATATATTATGAAAACAGGCATTTACCTACAGTGAGAGTTTGGATATTGAATAACTACTTTGGAATACAATTTGACAATATCCAGCAGATTCATTAAGTCAACAAACATTTCTATGTATCTCTTTGTACTTTACAAACAAGAAATTACAACAGAAAATAATAAGAAATGAAAAATCTTATGAATTTTCTATTCAAAGAATGAAAGATAAGCAATAAAGACATTGATGCTTTAATGTACTGAATGTTTAAATGCAAACATTCCTCATCCTTTGGTGATAGATACTGAAAAACAAATGTTGAGCCATTATGTGCCAAGACAGGAGAGCTGTTCCTGCACAGGTGACACTTGGATAAAGATCAAAAAGATGTAAGTCATTGAATTTTCTATATATCTGGAGAGAAAGTCTGTAATTCAACAGGAAGTTTTAACAAAAACCCTGGATGATGAGCTGGTCTATAATTTCATAGAAAAATTGTAAATTCAGATGTTCTAAGAAGAAAATAGAAGAGAAAAATGACAGATTAAGTAGAGAGACAACAGGAGAGAAAAGACACATCATGTGGTGCCTTGTTTCGCTTAACAGTTTCAATCTTCAACTACAGTGCAGACTTTGACATTTAAAAGGTTTTGCAGGAATTTGAGGAGATATAACATTACTTAAGGTCTAGCTTAGAAGCTAAATGGCTAGGAAGAGCTGCAGGGACATAGGTACACATGGGAAGAGGAAAAGGCTACAGCAATAATAATCCCAGTCAGAAAGGATGGCTACTTAAATAGACATTTTTAATGAAACTGTACCGATATTGTGATGGACTTGTGGAATATAAGAAAGAGAAGGGTTGAGGATGACTACCATGAGCAACTACAAGTATTGAGTAACCATTTACTGCAAACCAAATTTAATGGTGTGAACATAAGACAAAAACTGTGGCATTTTCTGCTCGCATTAAGGCTGAGGGGCCTATTGAGGATCAATCACAGATGCTGCCTGAAAACTAAGTAGAAGCCTGAAGGTCAGAGGAGAGATCCATACTGCTATATCCATCCAGGAGCTAAGAGCTGTTGGGTGAAATTTAAACATAAGAATGTGTCAAATAATGCAACAGTGGAGTTTGGATACAAAGAAAATGTAACAGAACTATGTTATGGAAGCACTAATTTATTCAGAAATTCCAGAAATGATAATGAAGAGGCAGACTGAGAAAAATGACAAATGATGTTGGAAACAAGTCAGGAGAAGATGGTGACTTGGCAAGGACTTAAAAAGGCAGTGCTTCAAATACTGTCTATTCTAATATCACAATTGACCTTATAATCAATAATGCTGAAGGTATTTTGACTTAATATGTGTATCTTCCATGCTTGGTTGACAAAGAAATTATGATGAATGTGAATTAGATTCACAGGAGTAATAGTAGAAATGAACTCAAAATTCTAAGTATGGGAATTTGCTATAGTGAAGAGATTAACCATGATGTTTGTGGGTGGAGCCTCAGTAAAGCGATGTTAGAACCCCTATGAATATTTCCTGGTGGTATTCAAATATTCAGTGAGAAAATAAGAAAGCATTCTATCGAGAATGAGCATAGATCACGTTTTGGTATCTTAAAAGGGGATTAAAGAAATGAATTATGGCATGACCACAAATAGAAATATTGTACAATGAATGCCATTGAAGTTGAGTGCTTAGTAGTTTACAACTTGTAGTACCTCTATCAATTACAGTAACTAATATTGCTAAGAAAGATTTTTTTGAGCAAATACAATGGCTCATATGCAAAACTGACTTGTCAAATACAGTACTTATCCACTCATGAGAAAGTACATAAAGTTCATCATGACACGCAATTACTGCAAATATGCCAGACAACAGCAACAGTAAAAACACCTCATATTGAGAAACAAAATCTCAATATGAGATTGCATATTTAAACTAAAGTTTATATTTAGAGAAATTTGGATTAAAAGAACTATTGACATCATTAGAGATTTCTTCATAATAATATGAGAATACAAAATATTTAAAATATAAAGATTCTGTCTTTTGCTGGATACATGGCTCACTGCCTCTTTTATATTTTGCTCCAATATCATCAGTGAGAATTTCTCTTATAATCCTATTTCAAATTACATTTCTTTCAAATATGTCATTTTCCAATGTCCTTCCTACTGCCTGTTTTCTCCAAAATAATATCATTCAGTATCCAATGTGCTTTTTTACTTTTTATTGTCTTTCTCCTTTACTAGAATAAAAACTGTACAAAGCTGAAAATTTTAGTCACTGACCTTCTACCACAGAGGATGAAATGTTACATTAAGTATTGATGTCAAAGGCCAGGATTGTGGCCTAGTGGTAGCGTGCCAGCGTAGCATGCATGGATCCCTGGGTCCAATTCTCAACACACACATACACACGTGCACACACACACACACACACACACACAAACACACACAATGTGTGTTCAAAAATTTGTAAATTTGTGTAACTTTAAGTCATTCTTGGTGTCACACATCGGAAATGATAGCACTTTGGGAGGCTGAGGAAACTTGAATGGTGAGTTTGAGCCCAGTTAAAAGCAACTTAGCAATTTAGTAAGAACTTGTCTCAAAAGAAAAATGAGAAAGAACCCGGGACATAGCTCTGTTCATAGGCCTGAGTTTCAAATCCAAATAGCACGAAAAGGAAAAGGAAAAAGAAAGAAGTATTAACATTCCCACCTGGTTTCACATCAAAATTATTTTAAACAAGTCTGCATTTTTTGGTTATTTCTTTGTTTTATATTTCTCTTTAAATTCTAAACCGCTATTTTTATACCGTTTTTCTTGGAACAGTTTTCAGGTTTCCTCTGCCACACTGCTATCAATTATTAAAGCATTCAAGGACTGTAAACAATTTTGTCTACCTAAAAAAATATACTTCATTTTCCAAGGCCCTTGCACTGTCAAGTACTGTGTGTTTCTGACTTTCAGAACAATATCCTTTTCTCTAAAATATCTTCACTGCCATATATTGATTTATATATTGTCTTGGTTACTTTTCTTTCATTGTTGAGACAAAATAGCCTTTGTCCAAAATCAAGGAAGGAAAGGTTTATTTAGCTCACAGTTTATAGAGGTTTCAGTCCATAATCAATTGGCTTCAAAGGCAAGGTGGCATGGCACAGGGGCACCACTTCAAGATGGCGGAAGACAGTAAAAGCCACAAGACTAAAATGGGTGGGTGGTATCTCTTCTCCTTCCTTGTATTGTAAGCAGGTTACCAACCCACAGGGCTGTGTAACACTCACAGCACCTCTGTTCCCTCACAGGCTGAGGGTGTGTACAAAGTAAGGACCCTGGCTTCCTGTTGAATCCCTTAGTTAAACTTCAAACCTTCTCAAATTGACACAACAGACAATAACCTAGAGAGGTAGGGCATTTCCTTTCCACCCTAGAATGGAAAGCTGCTGAATTACTTAAACTTCTAGATATCTCAGATTGACCGACTGCATCAACCACAACAAATACTTAATCTTTGCAAATTCAAAAATAAAATCTCCATAAATTCACTGTGTACTTCCTGTTAGTGTTTAATCTTCCTGACTTCGCTTTCGTCTTTATCTCTCTGCTACCACTGTCATACTCACAGCACTTGTTTTCTTTGGCTTGTTTTAACCTGCTGCTTATTGGGTTTCCTAATCACATTTTAAACGTTCCTTCTCATCTCCTTCCCATGAATTCTCTTTCTCTCCCACAACTAAAGAAGTATTTTTGTAACTCTTTGTAAATAAAAATTACTCATCGTACTCCATAAGGTCTGTTCTGAGCCAGCAACTGCAGGAGTTCCATCACATACAGTGACTGAGGTGAGGCAGGCAGCCTGGACCTCCGTGTACCTCAGTATTCTGTTTCTGGTCTTCTTTCTCAGGTCACTTTATACATATTTTGGAAAGAAAGTTTTAATCAGTTTCTTGAATTAAACATCAAACTGAATACTAAATATAGATAGACATTAATTAAATTTGTAAATGGAGTCACCCTAACATTTTACATGACAGTAACATCTCACAGTAAAACAAAAAATATACTGATCATAAAAACTCTGTGCAGTGAAAAAATCTGGGGTTCACTGATGGTATGTGTCTTTCTAAATCACAGTTTTCAGTATCTTACATTTGAAAATGTCAAATCTTTCACCCAGAACTTGCTTCCTCTATTCTGTCACACAGTCTTTGATTTAGCTTGGTAGGTGGAGTTCTAAGATGTGTTCTAAGGTCCCTGACTCCTAGTGTGCACAAACTCCAGGGTCCCAATAGACTGTATAAGCCATGGAGATCACTCACTGCCACAACAAAGTAATACATACAAGAACTGCAATTAGAATTAAAAAGATTATGTGGGGTGTAGTTGATATAATCATTTCTGTTAAAGCTGGCTGATTTCTCCCCAAGCTCAGAATCAAAGTGCACATGAGATTTGACACACATGAAATCATCTGTTGCTGGATTTAAGCACTGAGAATATCACGTGATATGAAATTTAGGTATTTTCCAGGAACATGAAATAGTGGCCAGCTCTCACGCAATAAGAAAACACAGATCTCAGTTTTATAGGTACCGAGAATTAAAATCTCCCGACAGTCTGAGTTGCTGTGAAAGTAGACATGCCCCAGACCCCCCAGACATGAAGCCAACCCAGTCAACATGTGCACTGCATCTTTACGTTAAACAGATCAAACTAAGATTCAAACAACTGTGTGTCTAGAATTTTGACCTACAGACATTCAGATCAAAGATGTGTGTGGGGAGTGTTTAAGACCACTGTGTTTGTGGTATTTTCTTACACAGAAGAATAAAATTAAAATACCCATTTTCTTTCTTGTTAAACTTTATCAGAACATACATCTTATTCATTTCCTTAAACCGTTAGTACAACCTCATACAATTTTCTCTCTATGTTACTCACAGTGCTAGCTTACTCAAAATGTTTGGTTTCATTTAAATTGTTCAATATTTTAGTTCATGCACTATGAATTACCAGATTTTTTAAAAACTCTGTTATATCTGACATTAAAATATTGATGCATATAGAACCTTGATAATATCTCCATTGCATTATAGTAATGAAGAAATAGCAGTACTGCTGAGGATTTGTGCAAGGTCTTCAATATAATAATGTGGGTTATAAAAGTTTGTATATTTCTTATAAAAAAGACAGCTTAAGAGATAAATATTTAGTTAGTTAAGACAAATATAAAATCATGATTCTATTTAGGCTTTATTAGGACTGTAACTAAATAAAATATTCTTTAGTAAATGTGATTTCTCTAGGTGTATGAAGGGAGAGGCAAGAGTCAATAAGACATCAAAGAAAACATACAATTATCATGTGATAGAAGAGTGAGTCTTCTTCAAAAGTATTCTCATAAAAAATGAGTAACCGAATCAGACTGAATTATGAAATTTGTACGGATTTTAAAATACCTTTTTTTACTGAGCATTAATTTTAGGGAAAAGTAAGCTTTTCATTACAGTGCATAGACTTGTTCAAACATTTAGTGGGAAAAGTAAGAGAGAAAACAATGCTAAAGAGCATTTAATAGAAATCCGCCTTGAATATTAGTTTTAATTTGAAGTCTTTATAAGGGGAATTAAATAGAAAACAGACCATTTAACTCTAACTTACTTTGCCCTATACCTTTTCAAAGCAACCAAAGTGTTCTGTTTTAATAGAATGCTTTCTATGAATGTGATCAGAATTTAAATGTTTTGATTTTAAAACATTAATGATTGCTAAACACAAGAACTTTATAGACACAATTTTGACACAACATAAAATGCTCTCAATTCATTGTGTCATTAATATGCTATAGAAATTAGTACTAGAACATTTACTTCATCAATCAACAGAAGACAGGAAAACTTCCTATAACTCTTCAGTCTGAATTAGGAAATAAATCGAATTAATTTCTTTTGCCATTAACCTTCTATATGAACTTAGCAAACATTAGTGAAACCTTGATTAATAGGCATAAAAATAAAATATAATTAGCAGCATCCTAATTATGTCTAACTCATTTCAAGAAATAATTTTTTAATCATTTCTATCCCATAGAGAGAGAAATAAAAGTTACATATTCTTATTTGGTAATAAAAACCACAAAAATAATTAAAAAGTGTTTCTTTTTGAATTAATTAAGTGGTAAAAGGAATTCATTGTCTTTTATACAATGCATTAAGTCACTTTCATAATGGTAATAAGTTTATTTTATGATTGTAACTATGGAAAACTAAATCAATACAAACTATAAATGAAATTTCATATATGTGTATATTGGATTGAGTGTAAATATATACACATAAATTACATTTTGAAAAATTTGTAACAGTGAAAAAGCTGTAATTGCTCAAAGTAATAACTTGCATTTAGATTTAATCATAAAATATATTATGCAAACAATTGCTGTTTCCTTCTTTGTAAAGGAAAAATTACTTCTAAAACACAAGTAAGATAAACTTTCTGATCTGAATTTCAGAAAGACTTTAATGACAATTCCAGGTTTAGTAGATAGACTAAACAAGTTCTGCCATGAACAAACTCAGAAATCAAAGTAAAAGCATACAAAGATAATTTTCTAAAACAAGGATTGGATATCCTTGATTACCACTTATTAAAGATCAGATATAAAAATTTGTTTGTTCACTCTGTCAGTATTTTCTTCTTTGGTGCAAAATCGTTTTAATATGATGAGTTCCCATTTGTTGATTCTTTGTATATTTCCTGTGTGGTTGCAATTTTGTTATAAGATCTTTGCCTGCATCCATGTCTTCAAAAGTTCTATCTATTCTATTTTCTAGAAGACTTAGCATTTCTGTTTTTATATTTAGATCTTTGATTATTTTGAATTTAGGTTAGCACATAGAAACGTGTCTATGTAGTCTTTGGCATGTTGAAAGGCAGTTTTTTCAGCAGAATTTTTAAAAGAAATTACCCTTCTTCCAGTGAGGGTGTTTAGTTCTTGTCAGTGATAAGGTAACTGAGTGTGTTTGGAGTTGTTTATGCATCTTCTATTTTGTTCCCTTGGGTCTGTAGTTTTGCAGTCATGCTGATTTTATCACAAAAGCTTTCTAGCATAATTTGAAGTGGGGGATTGCAATGTCTCCTGTCTTGTTATTGTTGCCCAGAATTACTTTTGCTATTCTAGATATTTTCTGGTTCAATGTGAATTTTGGGATTGTTTTATCCAGCTCTGTGGGTATGCTATTGATATTTTGAACAGCATTGAATCAAATCTATATGAGTATTAGAAATATGTTCATTTTTATTACATTGGTTCTGCTTATCCAATAATAAGGGATACTGTTCAAATTTTGATATCCTTTTTGATCTCCTTTTTCAGAATACTGTAGTTTCCAGTGTAAAGGGTCTTTTACTTCCTTCATTAGATCAATTCCTAAGTATTTCATTTTTTATGCTAATATGAAATGTGTTGTTTTTCTAATTTCTCTCAGCGAGTTTGTTATTCACATACAGGAATGATACTGATTTATGGATGTTGATTTTGTATCCTCCTATGCTGCAGAATTTGGTTATTAATTCTAGGAGTCTTTAGTGACATTCTTGGGGTCTTGTATAAACAGTATCATGTCAATGGCTAATAATGGTAATTAAATTTTATTTTGTTATCCTTCTTCCCTTCATTTCTTTCTTTTGTCTAATTTCTCTTGCTAATGTTCCCAGAACTATTTTGAATAGGAGTGTTGATAGAGGACATTCTTGTCCTGATTTTAGAGTGAAAGCCATGAATTTGTGAACATTTAGTGTGATATTTGCTGTTGATTTGTCATAGATGGCTTTTATCAGATGGAAATAAGTAGTCCATCTAAAAGAGTTAAAAAAGAACCCACAGAATTCTGTAAATCTTTTGTCAATTATTCCTCAGAGAAGGGACTAATATATAGAATATATAAAAAAATGAGACCCTCCAAATTTAAAATCTCAACCCAAAACTGGACATCTGAAATGAATAGACAGTTTTCAGAGAAAGAGGTACAAAAAGCAAATGGATATATTACAAAAGGTTCAACATCATTGATCATTCAAGAAATGTAAATTAAAACAACATTGAAATTTCATCTCACTCCAGAAAAAATGGCTATATTTGAGAAATCACCCAAAAACAAATCCTAGTTTTTTGAGAAAAAGAAATCATTCTTCACTGTAAATGGGAGGGTAAGTTGGTATAATCACTTTGAAAATAAGTATAAACACTGATTTTAAAATACTAAAGGTAGAAGTTCCAGTTAATCCAGCTATTCCTCTTCTACGTTTCTTCCCAAAAGAGTTAAAAGCATTATAGCAAAGCAATGTATGCACACTCATGTTTATAGAAGCACAACTTATAATACATAAATCTTGGAAACAGCCCTTATACTCATCAATGGATGACTGAATACAGAAAATTTGTTTTTTAATACACTGGAATACCACTCTGCCATAAAGAAGGATAAACTTGAGAAATGTTTGGTAAATGAATGCACCTTGAGTGTATAACTTTAGCTGAAATAAATCTGGTATACATTTTTAAATATCACATTTTCCGTCTCGTGTGAGAAGCCTAAAGGATAATTAAACACTAAAATGGAGGACAGCTATTGGGAAATAGAAAGAAGATGATGGGATGGGAAGGGGAGCAAAGGAGGGGAGAGAAGGAAAGGAAGGAAGGGAACACAGATTACAAAACTAGAATGGATGAAAAGCAATAGAAGCAAGCTTTGCAAATGGCGAGGGGAAAAGAATTGATGCAAAGAAGGGGAATGAGAAAAAGAATTAAGCTATATTAGGTACAGGTACAAATTCCTTGTCATGCATATGGTCATTATATCTGTCAAAAATGTTCCAATAACGTTAACTTTAAAAAGTTTTTGAAAGCTTTTAAATACTACTTGCTAAAGAGAGAAGGAAAAGCACTTGTGTTACCATTTTACTAATAATTAATATTTTTAGGGTAAATAACATAAGTGGGGATGGGTGTGTGCCTTCCAATATAAACATAATTAATTTTGTAATTATTATTTATTTGATATACTTTTTAAAAGTAGCATTATCTTCAAACTAGAGGTGATTCATTTACCTGTGCCTTGCTGTCCTTCATAAACTTCCCTTCCTTTTCATCCCATAACATTTGTCAAGCTGTAACTCAGTTATTTTTTATTCTAACATTCAGGCAATTATATCTATTCTGTAGGAACTACCCTTCATTCAATGCTGCATTATTGCTTTAAGATAATTAGAATGTAATACAATTGAACAACTTACAACATTTTGGTTAGAAATTCAGATGTTATATTACAGTTTCAGACCACTTGTCAAATATTTTGTCATATGATGGCTTCAAAGGTGTCACAACATGTCCTACATTGTGTCATGTTTTTTGTCTAAAATTTTTCATGATACACAATTGTAAAAGGCCCACTACACTGGTAAGAATATGGTCATCTGTCTGTACTTACAGCAGTCAGGCTAATGTCCGTACTTATAGCACTCAGGAGGCTGAGACCAGAGGATTATCAGGAGTTCTAGGCCAGCCTAAACTACAAACTGAGACCCTGTCTCAAAAAAAAGAAAACAAAAAACAAAAAACAAAAAACAAAAAAAGAAAAAGAAAATCCAAAAACACACAGTACCCAGTTTTAATCATAATACTTAACAATATTATCCTGAAGCAATGTTAACTTTTGGAATTTCAAGTGAAAGATTAATCGAAACAAAATCAATTTAATACATAGTAGTCATAAATCTAAAGTTCAGACATAAAACAAGGATAAGTATCTGAGTATTAGAATGAATTAAAATGTTTCTATTAATTCATACTTTTATATTTTTGTTATGTTAATATATAAAGTATCTTTACTATGTCTCTTGTAATTATTTGTTTTTAAAATTGAGTGAATGCTATACAAATATGAAGCATACAATTAGAATTAATATATAGCAAATGTATATTATACTATAGTTCAATGTATATGACTATAGTCAAATTTTATAAGGAATTTTAAAAATGAATATTTTTGTTTAAATAGATGATCATGGTTTTTCCCTTCTTCTGCAAGTAGGGAAAACTTGCAATATAAATGCTACTTAATTTTCATTAAAAAGTATCCAAATTTATAATAAAATGTATCATCTGATTTATTGTCAATCTTGATTAATGCTTTATTATTGCAGTTTTGACACTTCACATCATGTATATCTTAAATTTAGATGCGTAATACCCTTAGTAAACATTAATGGCTAAATATCCTTAAATAATATAATGTTAATGTGTATTATAATCTTTTAATGAACATAGGGCACCTTCCAGCCATGGAACTGGTAATTTCATCTGTAGGAAATTACAGGAGTATCAAAACAACAACAGCAAAAAACTGACACACATATCGAATACACACTGCCACTAAATCTTGATGATTGTCATCAAAATAAGACAAATCAAATTAAATATACATGAAAAGGCTTATGATTTGATACATTATATCCCTGGAGTCCTCTACAACATTTAAGTTACTATAAAAATTGTTCAAAATTAGAATATGAGAAATATGCTCTGAAAGTATTTTAATTCACATAGATAAACTATAAGGTTAGGGGCCAGGGATTTAGCTCAGAGATATAAATGCCTGCCTTGCAAGCACGTGGTCATGGGTTCGATTCCCAGTACCAGAAAAAACAAAAACAAAAACAAACAAAAAAAACCCTGTAGAGTGAATGAAAACAAACCTTCACTTTAACTTTCACGTTTTATTATTCCCTCAATAAAATAAATAGGATTTTGAATAAATAAGGATGTCATTGTATGAGTGATACCATTGTTTTCATTTGCTGACACACATATTTAAAAATTTATAAAGCGACATTGTAATACATTAAAATATAATAAAAAAAAGGATCCTGAAGAAACTCCATTTGATGACTTTAGTATCAATGGTGGCCAGGTGAGACATATGCAATAGAGACATTTGAAAAAGAACAATTACAAATACAACAAACAAAACAAGAGATATATATATATTAATGATAATTATATATTACACTAGAACTATAGCATTTGAAAAATGTATAAATTTGCACATCAGGAGACTATATACTAACAAAATGGTGCAACTGTTTTAGAAATTAATAGAATTTTTGAAATGCTACATTGCCAAATATATGACTATAGCCTCAAGGTCAAAGTTACTAAGAGTTTCTTGTTAGCATATAAATTTTTATAAGTAGTCTTAACTTTTAAACATATGTGGTATTTCTTTTTAATAATTGATATGCAATTACCTAATGTCTGAGTCTGAATTATTGAATTTTAAAAATATTTCATAGTGCATACTAATATTGCATATTCCCAACTTCAAATGAGGACTAGGAAAAATCAATCTTCTTTTTCATATTTTTATCTCATTTTTCTGATGAATCACTCCTGAATGCAGTTTATTGGTAGTATAATTTATAAAATTATAAATTCTACTGTTAAAATGCTGGATTTTTCACTTATTATAAGCTTGTATTGAATAAGTGACCCAGTCTTTCCATATTTAAGTTTGCAGTGTTTCTCTGAAAACGTTGTACTAATAACCAGAAGTACAAGCTACTTGTACTCAAATCAATAACCATACCACAAGCTCTCTGAACTCTATTAAACTGACATTATAACTGTAACCTAATAATAATAGCATGCATTTTAAACAGCATACATTAGCATCTGAGAATAATTACCATAATTATTGTGAGCAGTAAATAAGACATATGAAAACAAAAAGACTAACATATTATTTGACCTATAGTAAGCACATAAAGATCTTTGTTTTTTTATTATTTGTTTTTCCTTCAAAAGATAGTTTTACTCAGGTAATATACTAAATATAATTATCAACTCTCCTAAAGTTTAAAACATTGGTATATATTTAGATAATCAGTAATGGAGATGGTATTTGTTTTATCAATCCCCAATTACTTATCTCACTGAAGTTTTTACAGGCCCTTATTTTGCTTCATTTATTTTATTTGAAATATTTCAGGTAAATAGGTTCTATATTGAAAGAATTCCCTGTTTTGTGACTAAATAGAAAACACTAGCGCACTTTGTGGTAAGTGCTAAAATGTCTGTATCCCACACGGCCTTACATTTGTGAAACACACTTACCATTGCACCTTCAATAAGACTATCTTCACATTAGTACTAACATTTTTTTAAAGTTTGTGAATAGTAAATTTTAGTGAAATCAAAGCTTTATATAAGTTTCATTGCCAAAATTTAAATAATAATATAGACAAAATATATTGAACTATAAAATTTAAATACATACACACTATCTCATAAATAAAATCTAATATTAAAACTGAAGTCAGAGAAGAGATTCAAAAGATACCCCTATGTATGATCCAAACAGCAAACCTTATTAGTTATATTTAAATTGGTTCAATTGTTTATTTAATCTAATACAGGACATTTGCTATGACTCGACAAGTTTGATAAAGCAATGAATTTCAACATTTATTTAATAATTCACAAAATGTCATAGGATCAATTTCACTGAAAGTTTATTATATACATATTCTAGTCAGGTGCCATTAGGTGAGACTGCGGTAACAAATGACCCCAGCATTGCAGTGTTTATGATGATATGTTACCTCTGCCCATCAATGAGCTTGCTTTTGCTCACAGCATGTCCACATTTGTGGATGCATCAGGGTCCCATTTTTTCTATGGGATTTAATGTCACTCTGGAAGCAAAAGAAGTGCAAAAATGCTGCTGGAAACACAGATGTGTCCTATACATCTATTAAAAGACAAGTATGGGTCACTTTTGCATCCATCTCCCAGACCAAAGCAAGGTACACAGAAAGTGTGTTCCACAAGTGGAAAAGCCACCATATCTCTGGGAGAGATAGATTTACTTATTCCCTCAAATGGCAGAGCAAATGATTTTAAATCATATGCAATCTATAATCCACCCTATCTATACACATGGCTACTTTTACTTAAAAGTTATAAATACTATACTTAAAATTATTCAATTCTGAAATCCAAATCCCATTTCCAGAAATCATTGAATATATTAACTAGACATAAATTTGATACATGAATACAGAATAATTGTTACAACAATGTGATTAACCTTGCATACTCTTCTGTACTTGCTTTTTAAAAGAATTCTAGTGTATTCCCCCATGAAATGTTTTTTTCTCCTAGATTTAATTACACAGCCAGTTCTGAGATACTTTGACCTTCAGTGATGGCCACTTATACAATGGTCTTATCATTCTTAGTTATCCTATCTTGGCAGAGTGCTCTTAATGTAAGGTCAGTGAATTAAAGATAGGTCATAGTACTCCACAGCCAAAAGAGTAGAGGCAAGTGTGCAGTACATGATCATAGTTTGGGAAGAACACTTTCTTAAGAATTAGCAATGATTTTACCCACTAATAAGCACTGCAAGGAACAATAAAACCCTCTCTTCTCTGTCATTTAGTATATTTCCTGTTATTATGAGATGTTTGAGATGCAGTAGCCATCTTGCCAACAATGACAGGGCAGACGCATACACACACACATACTCCTTAAGATACTAACATGACTCTTAGTCTTATCTATTTCAAATCATTCTTCCAAAATAACCACAATATTAAGTGTTGGAGACCACTACAAAGTGGCTCTGAGCAGGATTTAAAATTAACTAATTGGCTTTCTATGTTTGTCTGTGAGTCTGTCCTAGGCCTCGGCCCCTTGCCTGGCAATGGGAACTGATTCATAGTAAGTGAACCTCTGTGAATCACTGGTCCTGGCTGAGGCCTGTAGTGGCCTGTGAGGGCAGAGATACCTCAAAGGGCAAGATAAGGTCACAGCTGAAGACATCTTGGCTCCAACACTAAATAAGTAAATACAGACTGCAGCTGAAGGAATCTCACTCTTGCAGTCTCATTCCTACCATAAATGTCATCCTGGAGATAAAAAGGTTCTCCTAAATTGGCATAATTTACTACTTGGAGAAGTCTCTGAATTGACTCCCAAGGTCCTGCTCATTGCCTGCACTTTCCTCAGTTTCCCTGCTTCTTGTTTTTGGACCTAATAAAGTGGGCCGTCCAAAGAAATCGTTGTCTTAGCCCCCAGAGTCTTGAGCTCAGCTAAAGGGTTTTGACCCTCTTGGAGCCCTTAAAATCATACCATTTTATTTAAGCCTCTGCTGTACAGTCATTTGGGAGATCAGGCATCTAGGTCAGTACCTGATATTTAAGTCTCTAAAATGACCACAGTATTAAGAATAATAAGAAGAATGATAATGTTAGATGACATTTAATTCTGAAGTTACTAAAAGTTCAAATGTGCTTACCGAACGCATTTAGTTGGAATAATATTAATGAATTGTAGAAGTATCTATTCAGAATAGTATGGGGGCATTTATGAGGAATTATTTTCCAGCTGTTGCATAGGAAAGTCAGGGTTAATAACTGAAGTCAACAGAAATTATTCACTCCTCTTTGAACACCATTTTTCTTTCATATAACAGTGACAGTAATTTTCTATCACAAATATTTGAAATATTAAATAAAAAGAATTACATCCAAATGGAATGAAACTCTAAGCAAAATATAAATATACAGTGTTACTTATCTGCTACACTAAAAATTTTATCAAACACCAAAAGAGATTGAAGGTGCGCTGCTGAAAAATGCAGTGTCTTATATACCATATAGGTGCCTATCTTAAATTACATTATACCTTGAACTTTATGAAGTATTACAAAAGCAGTAAAATAAGAGGTGTCAAAAGCTTAAAAAATGGGAGGAATTTCTACACTGTCACATTTTATGTTTACCAAACTGGGCTCCATGCTCGCATCATCCTTCTTTGTACTTCTTGAATCCCAAATCTGCAACATGAGAAAGGAATAATGTCAACACATATGATGGAGTTAACAAGTCGACCTCAAAATGTGGTAATTTACTCCAAACACATAATGTACTTGAACCAAAGCGAGCACCTTATAAGTGCCATAGCTTCTCTCATCCTTCACTGTGTCACTTGTGGGAAAAAAGAATGTCGGGAATGTGGACAGGTTTCACAGGGTCATTCTAATTGCTTTCTGAGCACATCACTATACTGTAGATTTTGAAAATGCTTCTTTTTCTGTAAACAAAAATTATTTTCCCAGAATAAGAGAAAACCTTTCACTTTTAAATTTTCTATGGAAGTTAAAAATAAAGAAGGAAATATATCCTGAGGAGAATGTCATCAACTTTATATGAGAAAATATAGACATTATAACAATCGTTCACCAACCTATGTACCCCTCAAAGTAAAGCCAACAGAAGAACATCTGGACAGAGTGAGTTAAGGTTGCTACTTTTTGACAAACTATAAGTTTTCATATAATGGAAGAAACATAAAATTGTACAACTGCATTCATGATTAAAATTTGTTATTTCTATTGCAGTGCAGCCCTGTATAGAAATTAAACACCATAAAATTCCCAAAGCTAGCAGATTCTGAATATATTCCCCAGAGAGAAATAATGAATATTTGAGGAAATGGATGCTTAATTTGATTGAAAATGGTGTCATATATTATATAAGTGTATGTAGTTGATATGTGAATTTCATGACATTTTATGTCAGCAAAAAATGTATTTATAAATTATTATCTTTGTATCTACTTTACAAATGATGACTCAATGTAAAGTAGGATTGAATTAGAGTAGACATGATTTACCAATATTTAATAGCTATGGTTCAGGAAATATTTTTATTCTGAACTAAATTAAATAAAATTTATATCACACACAAATTATATTTTTATCAAATCAAAGACTAAAAGAAAAGTTAATTGGTTAATGACTTAAAGGTATATCAACTATTACCTTGGGCAATTATCACAGTAATCCTTTGAAGAATGTGTTGGCCCATTTCACAGATACATAAATAAACATCAGAAAATGTAGATAAAATTTATACCATTGTTTGAAGGTTGTGTTTACATAGAAAAATCTAATGATTAAAAATGATGTCAGAAGAAGAAAGACATATTGTATTGTTTTTAGTGAAAGCATACTGAGGGAATCATAAATAAATGAAAAAGGTAAAAAGACATAAAAAAGCTAAGAATATTAATTAAATCACAATGTATCATAAGGCTTTTACTTATAATTAATAAAGATTCCAGTCAAAAATATATAACAAGGCATGGGGGAAGGGTAGTATTTATTATTTCCGAATAATTTCCTTCTGGGATTTTGTTGTGTTTGCATTTCTTTATTAGTCAATCAAAAAAATCTCTTCTTTTTCCCCTTGGCTTGTTGACTGGTAATTAAGTGGTTACTTCACCTGCAGGCCACCCTTAATCACACAGCAGCATACAACACATGGAACAGAAATAAAAACCGCCTGTGTACTTCCGCAGTAATGGTTGAAATTTTGTTCCATAAGCTCACGGAACGTAATCACATCTCATTATCATTGGCCAGAACTGGTTTATCTGTCAACCTCCTCTGAACTGTTACTAGCAAAATAATACAGTTGGCATGCAGTGATTATTTCCTTCATTTTCATCCCTTGGATTTAAGAAGGCAGCCATCTTTCCTGGACACAGAACCTTCAAATACTTGAGCTGCATCTAGATTCCTTGACAAGAAACTAAATGGCTTCTTAATAAACAAAGAACACTTTTGTGTTACTTGTGTAAGACTTGGAGGCAGAATATAATGTGAGTTGAGGTTATTCTTGTTTCAGTCTTTTGCAAGCTAAGTAGGTTCAGGGGCCACGGTGTCATCCTATATCAAACAGTGCCATTCATACTTATTTTATGTGAATAATGCTACCCAGAATTTCATACAGTATAGCCTGTTGCCGTGTGCATCAACCTGAGTAGGTACATGAACTTGAAATGGATGCTGCATAACATATCAAGGAATTAAAAACAATCGACACTGTATAATAACACCGAAGGCCACAAGACAGTCACATTTGAACACTGCTAACATATTAAGCAGTGCATACCACGAGGTGAGCTAATCTCTTAAAATATTCTCTAATTCAATTCTTACACAGCCTGATGCAATAATTATGTTGATTTTACCCATTTATGGAGAATATTGAGTGCTTTTAGAGTTAAGTGTTTTTCCAGATATAACAGCTAGTAAATATTAGAGATGAGGTTAGAGCTCATAACTATCAAATCATAAATCTTTTGTTATGCATCACTTTAACATGTCTTAAAAATGTAAGTAGGGTAAAATCGATGTGACAGAGTAACCAGCAGTATCAGAAGCAGAATATGAAGATAAATCTGTTGGGCAAAGAAATGAGAAATAAATGTGCACAGATGAAAAATCCAAGGAATGGTTCTGTGAGCAGTATTAGTGTGTTCAGGAGAACGTTGGTTTCCTTCCGTCTTGAAATGTGGAATGAGGTCAAAGAAGGGTGGAAGGTCTGCTCAATCCAAATGTAATCATTTTCAGTATAAGGACAAATTTAAGTCTCAGAGCTTTTTGTATGCTATGTGCTTCCAGCAGAAGTAGTGACAGCAAAACATAAGCATGTATTTAAAAATAAATAAATAAACAATATACCTGCAAAGGCAGTGAAATTTCAATATATATTTAACATGCTGATATTACTCCAGATAGAGCTTACAACATTCTAAGACAATTTCAAAATAGTCTACTGTTTCAGACCCAAAACTTTCCAAAACAGTGTCTTTAAAGAGCGCTGAACAGAAGTTTTATTATCCTAATGTGGTGTTATTTCCATGTTATCTCTCTGCTAGTTCTTGGTTACATTATTGTGGTGTAGACTGGTTATCATAGTGAGCTTTCAATCTCTCGGTTAAATAGTAATTAATGAAGTCAATTTTTTTTCAGTTATTTAAGGTTGAAAGTAGGAAATATATGTCAAGCATCTAAATGGTTGTTTGCTTGTATCTATATGTGCCAGCCATATTATCTCCCACCTAATACAAAAAGAGCTGTGGAAAAGATACCTCCATTTACATTTGTTTTTAGTTTCCTTTGTCTTTCATCTTAACTGTTTATATATCCTGAAGTTTCTAAATGAGTTTTGTGACCCATTAACTACAAGGCAGTTATTAACTCACTAATTACAACTAACTCCTTTTAGCACAATGTGTTGTGTTGATATGAAGATCTTCTGTCTGATTTTTAAGAAGGATCACAGCCAAAATGTGTAAACCTCAAATTTATTACACACAAAAGAGCCAGAAAACTAGAAAAGGAAACACTCCGATTGCTGTCATGTGTCAAGGTGCCAGGTGTCAGTGTCAATCCTTGCAAATAATAGTACTATCTTACCAGTAATAAGTAAGTAGTATTATCTTACACTATTTGCTTATGTATTGATATTACTGGCTATGTTATTTAATAATATTGTTTTAAAATTTCCAAATATTTTAAACTTCCATATTAAAATATAAACAAAATATGTTCTAATTGAGTTTTCAAAAAAATTTAGTTTTGTGTAATAAAAAATAAGAAATTTAAAAAAACAAATTTTTAAGATACTTTCATATTTCCTAAAGCAAAAATGTTGTTCAGGGCCAAAAAAAAAAAAAAACCTCACATCATATTAAATAAAATCTATGACATACTTCACCATTAAAGAGTTGCAAAATCATAACTTTACACAAAAACGTTTGTGAGTTTCATGGTTCCATGGTACAGGAGCTGTAAGAGGAGACTTTGACTGACAGCTACAGACTGCTTCTCTTTACCCTAGCACTTTACCACCACATTATTCAGGTCCTGTTTTAAAGTATTTTATTTTACCTACTGAGGTAAATGAGACCATAACCCATGCAAGGACAATGCAGATACTCTGCCACGAAGGACAGAGAGACCCCAAAGGAGGGACTCATGGCCTAATATACCCAAAAAGCACAGCAGGGGGAATGGGTGCACGGGCCAGAACAGCTGTCCAGAGAGGCACAAGAGGTACATTTTGAGGTGGAGTTGTGAAAACCAGGAGCATCTCTGTGGGCACTGTAATTCTTGGGAGGGTACGTAGGTGTCTTTGTGGTTGGTGCTGCCAGCTGTCTTTGTGGCTGGTTTTTGCTTTTCTGCCTCTGTGAAAGCTTGTGGGGGCAGTTAAGATGCATCCTCTAGCAGTTTGTAACCTGGAACCCCCTTCTTCCCTCACCCAGAAGCTTGATGCCTTTTCACCTAGTATATCCTGTCTGGTTCTTCCACAAATAACAAGAGCACAGAAAAGAAAAACACAAATTGAAAAGGCAGAGTCAACATCAGAACCTGATCACTGAAGATTTGGTAAAGATATTAGAATGAGTGGGCTGGTAACATAAAACAACCATTCTTAATATGTTAAGAGGTCTAATAAATAAATTAAACAAATAAATAAACATGGAAAAAGACATGGACATTGGAAGCCAAAATATGGATATGTTAAGAAAAAGCAAAAAAGAAGTGCAGAAATGAAGAATGTTTTGACAGGTTCATTAGTAGATGACAGGTTCATTACTAGACTCGATATGGCAGAGTGTCAGAGTTGAATAAAACGTGTCCTAAACCTCATGGGTTTCAAGGTGGGGTTATGGAAAAGTGGTTAAATCATGGGAGCATATGTTAATTCATCGAAGTATTTGTAATTGAATATGTTGTCAGGAGACAGGGTCTTGCTGGAAAAGGTTAGGTTCCATTGAAGAGTATGTTTTCTCTGGCTTTCCCCCTCTCTTTCTGCTTTGCAGATACCAGGAAGTAAATAGTTTTGTGGCATCAAACCATTCCACGGTGGTGTTTCCCTCTTGAAGCTCACCAGCCAAGGACTGAAACTCCCCAAACTGCCAAAAAATTAGCATTTTTTATGTCACACTGTTTGTCCAAAGGACAAAAAGTTGAGTAATACACAGAGGAAAACATTTTTTAATTTGGTGCTCTCTCAGGAATGACATCATACATCTTAAATTAGAAACCTGTAGTGGCGATTTGCAGTAGACCTTGCAGAAATGCCATTTCATTTCCAGTCCATAGGAAGTCTGCTGCAGAATTCTCTCTTCCATGAGGAGGCTGATGTTTTCTTTTCTAGTCAAGCTTGGTACTGAAATAATCTAATCTTTTTCACAATATGGAGGTCCATCTGTCTTATACAGTCTGTAAGTTTAAATATTAACCTCTTTCAAACTCTCCTCCCAAGAGGACATAAATTGACCATCATTAAAGATAAATGTATCATGGAAAGTTTATCAAAAGTATTATAGAATTTGTTAAAATAAATACTAAAATATAATAGAATTGTTTTTAACAGTTATGCATTTATCAAAGGTAAATTTTCACTTGGTTACTTTTTTTCAGAATTATTTCCATGTAACTTATGATTCAGTCTCTGATTACAATAAAAACATATTTTTTTAAATATACCTGTATAAGACAGTACTAAATGAAAGATTAAATATGGACTTTTAAACAGCTATTTTAATGTAAATATGGATTCAGAAAACATGTCATTGTTTAAAAGATGTTTTGAATATTATAAAAGAATTAATATTGACTTCCAGTCATTTTATGCAATTATTTTACACAATTACTTAATTCATGTGGTCAGTCAATGATTAGATGTAGACAAAATGCTTTATGTATTTCTAAATTAAATTACAATATCAAGCCATATAAAACAATAGCATTATAATACATTTTAAGAAAATGAGTTAATCACAACAAGAAGGCAAACTCTGATCACTCTAAGTATAGATGTGATTAAGGAACATCTCACCTGAGATCAAACAGACACTTTGCAACACACAAGAAACCCACAATCTTTATAATACTATTAAAGCTTGGCATTTTGCCATGTCATAAATGATGGAAAATTAGAGATAGAGTGAAATTTTCTATCATTTCCAGTACAGCTCTGTATTTTCATTCTGCATAACATCTTCAGGAAATGCTCTAGTGAAACAAAACAAAGTACAGTAGAGTATAGTAGAGTAGTGTTGTAATATTTACATTTGCATTAACTTCAGGGTAAAAAGAATAAAACTCATTCATTGGAAAAATTATTCTATGTTTTATAAATTTGTCCAGTGCATCATTAATTTAAATGAGTTCAGGACAAGAGCTTTGTTCATTCTTAACAAGGAACTTTCCAAAAAATTTGTAATTGCAGTAGTACAACAGCTAAACAATAAGTCTACAATATCATTCTCATGATAGATAACCTTAAAATGTTTAATGGCAGTCCAACAAGGCTCTTAAAATATCTTTTGTGTACAAAAAAACACTTGAAGGACTTCTAAAGTCTATTGTTTTGAGAAATTTTTCTATGATTAGCTTTTTAGAATAAGTTACAAAATATAAACATAACCATATGCTAATTTAAATTTTCAGAAAATACAAAATTATTAATTACAAAAATGGCTTATAAAGAATTGGGTTTTATATTCTTAGAATGGATTAAAATATTCGATAGGATTTCATTTATCTGATCTAACCCAAGCTAACTAAGTTTACTGTTGCAGTTAGGGGTTGTGAGGAGAACAATCAGAATCAGGACATGGAATTTATAATATTTTTATGATGGTCACCCAGAGTTAACACAAGAAAACACAGGAAATCTATCCAGAACAACAAAGACATAGAATATTTAGCCAAGGGCCTGAATCCCACAGCAATGTCCCACATGAGCCCAGATAAAAACCCAGAACTCATCCCACAAGTCTAACTAGGGGTCTAGAGCCCACAAGAAGGACTCAGGCCAGTCTCTTTTACATATCTGTGCTGAGAAGGCCCAAAGGTCAGTGGTGGAAGCTAGGAAGTCTATGCCAGCAGGGTGAAGGATCTGTGCTGATAGGCTGAGGGTTCTATGGTGGAGCCGAGAAGTCACACTCACAACAAACACCAGGGCTCGCCTGAAAAGCACCACAGCCATCCTCAGTGACACGGAGGCCCCGAGCTCCTCCGAGGACAAGCACAGTAGAGGACATGCCAGGAAGCCAGTGTGACAAGTTCATCCTGGAGACCAAGCAGCACACATCTTCCCCTCTGGAGCCAGGAAGCGATGCTCGATGTGAAGATCAGAGCTTCTCCAGGAGAACCTAACGGCTCAGACAGCAACATGTAGGAGAACCCACAACACCTCAACATCTCAACACCATAACACCTTAATGCTCTTCCTTCTCCTTCTCCATGTCTCCATTTATGCTGGCAACCTTCCTCGGGTGAAACATTTACACTCAGCACCATGGTGATTTAATTCCACTGTCATTAAGTTGACCATCAGTTTTTAATTCATAACATTTACTATAATAGATAACTTTAGGAAGATTTATAGCATCAGGATCAATTTATTTGTGTCATTTATATTTTAACATCACAATACTCTGATGCCTATACAGTAGAAGCTTTTTTAATTTGATGACATGTGACTAAGAATTGCTAAACTAAATATATAATTATCATTAGAACTGAACATTTGATAGTTAACCATTATGTTTGTTTAAGTTTTACAAATGGAACACTTAATTATCTAATTTTCAATATGGAGCCAAACACTTCTCATGTACAAGTGTTACTTCATATATAAATTTGTGTTTTGAGTGATAAAATTTACATAAGCTGCATTCAAAAATTTTGCGTTTGATTTTTAGACAGTGGGAATGGGTGTAAAGCAATCTGTAAAGCAATCTGTAGCTAGAGTCCTTTTACACTTTTACATATTACCAATATTGTACAGTCATTCCACCCACTGACTGCTACCCAGGTTTCTTAGCAATTTCTCCATATTCTATTTTAAACATTTCAAGATATTTTAATTTTTTTTCATATGTTTATCTCATTTATTTATAGAAAATTTAACTGATTTATATTAAATGCAAAAACAAAAACAAATAACAGAAGCATGGAAAAACACAGTCAGCTAATATTAACAGTCTGTTCATCAAAAAAGGAAATGATAAATAGAAATTTCAGGCTTAGCACCTGAGGTTTCCACCAGCAGAATTAACTTTAACACAAAAATCAAAATATTCATAGTAGTCAGTGTTTGATACACAATTTTTTTTAAAGCATCAAAATCATTATTTTGTCAAGATATTTTATATTGAGGAACTAGGCAACTAAATTAAGAGTCTGATTCTTCTTGGAATCATTGCTTATTTGGGCAGATTTTATTACTCCAGGAAAATATTGATCATGTTTTTAGTCAATAAGATTTTATTGTCTAACTTAGATGAGTGAATAGGTCTCCAACATTATCATGGTGCGCTCCTATTGATCAAGATTGACACCTGTGTAATTTTCTTGATACACTCAGGAAGAGATCAATAAACACAGTCATTACTCCCTTGCAAACAAATGAAGGAAATCTTTGTTTAAATGTCTGTTTCCTGAAACAAAGCACAACTCTTTAGAATCTTTGGAATGTAGGAGGGGCACTGAGAACATTACTGACCACGGTGATTTCTGTCTGACTACTTATGGCTTGCTTAGTGAGACCACTAGTGTGGCACTAATTAATAGTTTGAATTCAGATGTTCAAAATGTATGGATCCATTATGTTCTCACTAAAGGAATTTAAATTACAGTTACAATTTATAATTCTGTCATAAAGTAATAAAAGTAACATTATAAAGAATGTTAGAAAAATGATTTTAATGCATAGCTCATTCCAGACCTCTGTAAAATATTTTGAATTCAAGTTAATATCAAATGTTAAAACATTTAGTAACATTTTCTTTCAATTTCTAGTATAATTGAATACTACATGAATAAGCTATAAGATAAACTATGGATATTTAATGTGGTAGTTTAAAGGTGGTGATAATGGTTCTCCTCTAACATCTGAAGAACTGTTTCCAAAAAAATGATAGACTTGATGTTCCAAAGATTAGAAAATTGGATAGTAGTTGGTAAAGATTTAGTAGTGTAAGGTACAAGTGTGTTTGAGAAACAATTTTTAAAAATGTTCAAGGAGCTGTTTCTTGATTAATGTTTCTCCACCAGCTTGAATTTTTGTACCTGCTGGTGATCTTTAGTGATATATGCAGACAACTTGGTGGTCATAGCGGGAGAAGACACATTACTATACTCTGATCAGAAGGCAAAGAAGCTTTTGTTTGGTCAATGGTGAACAAAACAGCTGAACGACATGTGCATTCAAATATTTATATAATTGAAACCCTGCTGTAGACGTGATGAAAATTAAGATGAAGGTGATACTGATGATTATCATCATTCTTAATTTAATCAATATTAAATATTGCAAAAATCCTAGTTTTATTTTCCTCAATTTTGATATTTATTACTAAATCATTACTATCTTTGATAATAGTAAAATAAGTCAATCTTGGCAATATTCAGTAATATGGGGACACAATATTTTTAATTATCTATCTATAGAAGAGTATATTCATTTAAATAGTATTTACACAAAGTCTTTTGTTCTTAATAAAAAATCCTTTTATAGTTCTATTTATTTGTTTGTGAGACAGTCTTGCTTTGAAGTTCATGCTAGCCTTGAATTCACCATGTATCCCAGTTTGGCCTGGAATTTGCAGTGATCCTCTTGCATCAGTCTCCCCAAGTGCTGGGATTACAGGCATGAGTCACCACACCCAGCTGAAAAGTCCTTTTAAAAAATCAATTTGCCAAGAATTTATATACTGTTTCTACAAGTTGTTTATAGTTTTAAAAGTAATCTTGAAATACTGACATTAAACTACATGGGAACATAAAAATATTTTCATATTAAGGTGGTTCTTATTACATACACCTTGGCTAATAAGCATGAACATTTAATTTGATTAGGTCAGTGCACTAGAGTCTGACTTCAGAACTATGTTTGACTTGGTTGAATGTATTATTATGATACATGTAATGATATTAAGGAACTGAAGGGAATTTAGAGACTAAAGTAATGAGGACTTTTAGGTAATGCTCAAGATTGTGCAATGATGCAATTGTGATTCTTTGAATAAGTAAAACAATCTTTTTCATGATACCATCCAAAAGAATTGTAAATGGTAGGTTTCTCATGTACAAAAATCGAAAACTGCATTCCTATGTCCCATTGGTTTCAGATAATAACCTATTGGAGTTTCAATAACCTGGTAGGTAAATTTCTCTGTTATTTAAAGTCATGATCTCATATAGGGAATCCCTTTTTTCCCACTTTTAAGCTGAAATGTTTCCATAGTTTTATTAAATATTACACATCTTACATTTAGGATAGATATCATTGATGGAGAAACAAATATTCACAATCTTTCATTTTTGGATTTCCTGAAATCATAAGTATCTGTAGCAAATATGTTTATTTCTATAAATTTAATTTTATAATACCATATCTGGTAAATACTGTATTTTCCTACTTAATAAATGACAATCTAGTGTATCATCTTTTTTTAACAAAAACACATTAACATATTCTAAAATGATAGAGCTTTTTTATATGTTGACAAAGCACTTTTTTCTACTTTTGTTATTTATATTCTCATTTGATATCATAATTAGGTTTTTAGGTTTTTGAGTCACTGAAAAGTGAGCAATGCAAGAATAATTTATCTTTGTGTTTTCATGACTAAATTTACATAAAACAGTGCAACAAATCAAATATTGCATTAAGTTAATTCAGCTTGATATATATGCTTAACTAGTGTACAATTGTTATGAGGTGTAGTTATTTGAATGTTGCCAGAAATTTCCATGTAAATATAACTTTGAATTAACTTATAGTAAGTATGAAGTGATAAACATAAGAAATCCATTTATGGAGATGAAATTGTCATCTGTCTAGCAAAAAAATGCTGTTTTCCTTAAGAAAACCATTTTTTTTTTTTGTACTAGGGATCGAACTCAAGACTAAGCACTTGCCAGGCAGGTGCTTATGCCACTGAGATAAATCCCCAGCCCAAGAAAACAATTCTTAAAACTATAGATTGGTGGCATATTCTTTATTCATTTCATCCCTCATATGATCTGCCCAATAGGCCAAAAGCATTGATCTTAAATACCAATTGAGATTTCATACTGGACAACATAAAACATAAATTAAAATATTTTTATTACTTATAAGTATGAAATTTTCTATGTATTATCTAAATGTTTTATCTGCATATAGCAATTTTACTTCCCCTCCCCCCCCAAATCAATAGATTTACAGGAGGAAGAAAAACTTTGTGTACTATCTGAGTTTTTCATCATCGCGTTTGTAGTTACTTTTGTGGACCCATCTAAAAGCCCTAGTTGCCGGTGTTAAGAGTACAGCAAAATGATAAAATAAAAAAGTGACAAATTTAGTAATACAAGCTGAATGATTGGGAAGTCAGTGTCACCAGATGGACCAAGAGCTGACACTCCAAGAGAGCCACTATTTATTGTGTGCATACAATGATAGGCAGGGCTAGTGAAAGATTCAAATTTGGCAGAAGACTCAGAGTTATGACTCAGTGGGCAAGCATAATCCTGGAATGCCTCAAGAGGGTGGAGATGATTTTATCTAAGAAAGATTATGTCCTGGAATATAATCTGTGATTGACTCAAGTGGACAGAGATGATTTTATACTAAGAAGGATCTTGCCCTTTTGATCTTCTGGGTAGGAGAGGATGACCCATCCCTAAAAAGTCATGGGGAATCTCAAATGGGTGGTACTGATAATCTCAAACCTCCATTTATCCCTTAGAGAAGTGGTCATTTTTGTCCCCCAAAGTTGCTAATCTTATTAGTTTAACAATAAATCTAAAATGTTTAATTTTATTTTTTTTACATACAATGGTTGTACTGATGTAATGAGACATAAATCATGTTATAAAATTATGTGGATTCAAATGCACAGGAAAATTAAATAGCACTAAATAATTCACTATACAACATTCACATTGGAAGAGAATGTTTACTTTTGCTAGGATTCTCCTCTTCTCTACATCTAAATTTGACTGCTAATAATTTTTTAAAAGTTTTCTCACATTTGTAAGTCTACATTTCTGGGTCTACATTTTTTAATCTTGTTACATTAAATAAGTAGGACATAATGAAGAGCTACATATTTAGCAAAAGAAAAATCATGATATTTGCATTTTGTTTGGTATTACAAGAAAGCTCCATGTTACTCCTTTGTGACATGTTACAAATCAGAGATCTAGATTGCAACACTTGGACTCAAAAGTGTGAACATCATTATTAAGCTTTCTGGGACAGTTCTCTGACCACTTAAATGCTGCCACAGATTCTGCACTCCAACACGCTTTTCACTAAACTATGCTACATGCTAAGCATATGTATTTACTGCGTTCAGGGTAAAATCAGTATAAGACTGTTAACCATCACACTAGATGATCATCATTCTTCAATTGTAATGCTGAAAAGTTTCTGTCATAGATAATATTGCCTTGCTTCTAGATTTTTGTTTAGGTCTTATCTAGATGGCAGGAACTATGATTTTTGATTTATGTTAGTATATTACCATGATTCACGTATTTAATTGAATAAATAATAATCACATTTTTCTTCATATTTGGCTTTATATGCATGTACAAATGCCAGTAAAGATTTCAATATTAAATGTTAAATGAAAGAATTTAATTCAGCAAATTACTATCATGGATTTATTCAGCTTCCGAATTGAGTTAAAGAAAAATTGTACTTGTGGAGTAGTCTCATATTGAGGTAGATAATAGGAATGGCAAAATAAATAATAAGCAACATGCATAACTTTAAAAATTTGTTAAACAATGTTGCATGTTCATTGAATTAAGAAATAAACTATTACTTTTATTTCATTTTAGCTAAAAAACCATTACTGGCTTGTGTGTATCTAAGTCTATATGTTTGTCTCTTTCCCTGCTAGATTCACATTAGATTTTTAAACTATATTTCTTATTTAAAATTTTTTTATTTAAAGAAAAAAAACAGAATGAAGGGTAGCAACAATATAGAATTCCAAGGAAAAAAGGAAAAGAACAACAACAAAAAAAACTAAGAAATTATTACTTGACAAATGACATACTGACTTCTTGGAAATAGTTGTTCAAATTACAAAATTAAAACATGTAAAGTAGACAGTCAAACAGTGAGACTGTTAACAGTTCTGCTCCAGGATCTGACAAAAACAGCAATATGGTCATCCATCTTACCCACTCAAATATACATGCAATTATATCAAAAGGATAAAATTAAACACAACCAAACAGAACAAAGTGGATCACAAGAAAGCAATGTGAGAGACATAAATTTCAAAGCTAGACAATCGGACATATTCACTCTATGGTGTTGACTCTTGTTTTCTTCCAAATAGTTGTCCATATTGTCACATACAGGGAATTCACATGAAACAACATAGTATGGAATTGATCTGAGCAGGATGAGAAAGGCATTTCAGGTCTTCGAGACCAAACAATAGGAAAGCCAAGAATGGCTGTCATAGTGTCTCTCATTCTCTTCAAAACAGCTGTCCATTTCTTCATGTGTGTTGAACTTAAACACAACAAAACAAGCTAAAATCACTCTGAACAAAGAATAATAGTTTTGTTGGATTTCACATCATGACATTACGGAATCAGCACTGGGTACTACAGTGTCTCTTTTTCTTCAAAGTAGTTGTTCATTCCAACATGTGTTATATAGTTGATTCTTGTAAACTGTTTATAAGCTTTATATATGCATGAGTCTCTACATGTGTATCTATCCTTTCTGCTTTAGAGAGAAAAACAAAACAAAGCAAGATAAAACAAAATAATTCCTAGAAAAGCATGAAGCAAAAAGTCATATAAAACCACAACACAAGGTGATCTACAGTGGTTACCATGATGTCTTAGCAGTGTATAACAACATTAATAAAAATGAAGCATTGGAGACATAAGATTTCAAAAGCAAGTAATAACAAAAACAGAGTGGGTATCTTAGTGAATCCTGTCATCTTCAGTGTAGTTGCCTATACTCTTAGACTTGATGCTATCAATCATAACAGATTTAAATAAAAGCAGTCAATACAAAATAGCAATCTAACAAACCAGATTCAAAAAAGATCAGTCATAATAGAACAGTATAAATTATACAGGGCTTCAGATTAAGTTGATAGCAAATTAAGGATGATTACCATAACATGTCCTCTTTTTGGGGGGATAGCTGACAATGTCCTCAAGTCTAGTGTAAGTAGACAAACTGGAATAGCACGTAATCCATCCAAACAGAGTGATGGGAATAATGTAGATTTTAAATCTTGTTACCCTATTAACAATATCCTCTTCCTCCCTTTTTTAGACAATTCCTCCCCTTTCACTCCCATGGGGTGCACTGCTTGTTTTGGGTCCCACTGCCTCCCTATATAGGGCATCTCAATGGACCATATCTCCTGATCTACTCTGCCTGTGTTTCTCTCTGTTAATATTTCAAGACCCTCTATACTAGAGATTACAGCCTAGCTTCTCTGCCTTATTTCTGCTATTCTGTTTTTCTGCAATTGGTTCTCTATTTTTCTGTTCCACTCCACTGTCTGCCCCATTCACTGAGGCCTCTCTGACACTGTTCCTGAAATGCTCATATTCTTTTTCTCTCTCTCTAAAATGTCCTTCAGTATTTTTTATAGGGCTGGATTGGTGGTCACAAATTCTCCCAGTTCCTCTTTGTCATGGAAGCATCTTGCTTCTCCATTAATTTCTGGAGAGAGTTTTGAAGGATACATCAATCTGGGCTGGAAGTTGTTCTCCTTCAGGGCTTGAGTTAGTTCACTCCAAGCTCTTCTTGACTTGATGGTCTGTGTCGAGAAGTCTGCTGTGATTTTGATGGGTTTTCCTTTATAGGTGATCTTTTTCTTTTCTCTGATGGCTTTTAATATTCTGTTCT
>PVJX010006934.1:0-74170 GCA_004027295.1 Dolichotis patagonum
CGCGTGCCCAGGACGACAGTGATGGGGGATACAGCGAGGCTGGCGAGCATCTTTAGCCAGACTTTCTCTCCACTTGGTTGCTTGGCTGCCTTCACACTAGTTAAATGTAAATCATTTCAGAATTCTCTCTCCTTCGCTCTTTTTTCTCCTTCGCTTCCCTCTTCTCTCTTCTCAATTCTCTCCCTTCTCTCTCCTCCTCCTTTCCCTCCTCTCCTTTCTTCTCCTTCTCCACTCTCTTCTTCCTCCTCCTCCTCCTCCTCTCCCTCCTCCTCCTCCTCATCTTCCTTTCCCTGTCTCTGCTCAGCCTCATTCCTCCCCCTCTCTCTGGAGACTGGCTGAATACTTCCTTTTTTGTACTTCTAGGGAACCCCATTTTCAGACACAACTTCCAGCATCAGAGTCTGTGGGCCCAAGAATGAGACCCTGGTTGGAGCGGCTGCCTCTGCCTGCCCTGGCCTGTGAGAGACAAGACGCAGGATCTGGCTGCTGTCCTGTGTACTGACAGACCCACCAGAGAACTGAAGGAAGTAGATGGGGGAGAGGGGCCCAGAAGAAAAGGGAGTCCTCCAGGCTCCCATTCTGAAGCCCAAGCACACCCCTCACGGTGCGTGATAAAAGGCAATCCGGCCTGACTCTGACAAGAGCAGCCCCCTGTGGCCCATTTTGGGTATGGTTCCTCTCACTGGCCCATCGGCAAGGACTATTTGGCTTAAACATCCCCGCCTTTCTGCTTCCTCTGGGCTCATGAGTAACCAGTGCACTGGCTGAGGAACCACCATGCTCGGGTGGCAACAATGAGAAGCCTCTTGGCAATGCCAATGCTGCTTTGACATCTTCTGTCAAATGTCCTGCCTCCGAGTAATGACTAATAAACCCAGAGCGGGCAGCCAGGAACCCCCGGGAAACTAGCTCCAGACAGACCGACCTGAGGTGACTCTCGAAGTCCAACCAGGCAGCCCTCAGCTGGCTGCCCTCTGCCAACCCCTGGGCTCACTTTCTTTCTTCCTTCCTTTTTCTTTTTCCTCAGTCTATTGAGAAAAGCTCTGCTACTAATTCCCAACTTCAAACTGCTGGAAAAGTCAATGCAGCATCATCCCATTTCTCTGTCTGTTTTAACTTGGTTGAAAAAATAAACATAGATCTCAGTTGCATGTCTATTTCTAGACAAAACTAATGGGAAATGGGAAACAACAACAGTGGCCGCCTTCAGCGGCTTCCACAGTGGGATTGTGGTGATGTCACCAAGCTCTTGTGTCCTAGGGAGACCCCGACAGTCTCCTTCCACTGAAAGACCACCTGGTTCCTGGCCCCTGCATGTTCAAATGCACTTCACTTCCACTTGGTGCTTTTCTTGTTGGAGTTATGGCTTCTCACAGTGCACAGTGAACTGGCCCATCAGACGGTCCCTCTGTCACCCTCTCTGCCTCTGAGGCTTGGCTGGGTCACCAGCGTCCAAGGAGGAGCCACCTCAAATGTGAGAGGGGATATTTTTTTGGGCAGAAGGAAATCCGGATAACGTGCTGGACTCACACTTGCAAACAGACTCAGGACTGATGCTTAATGGAAACCGGTCACAGCTGAGTTTGCTGGCACCCTTGACAACGTGTAGCCTCCCTATGTGTAAGTTGTTTAATCCGTAATGGGAAGGTAGGATGCCGAGCATCCCTTGGTGTTACGGTAAAAGTTATTCCTGAAAGTTTATATTTACTAAGAGATTCACGCACAAAGACCATTTAATGCTTGAAATCTCTCTCTAATGCTCTCGTGCTCTCTCTTTAAGAACTGACGGCAAAAGCACCCCTAACTCAGAGCACAGGAGTAGAACATGAACTCAGGGAGTTGAAGATTGTCTCTAAATCTGGATGAGTTTTACAACCCAAGTCATGTCAGAGTTTAATGAGCAGCATTTCTTTTTCTTATAAGGCCATGAAATAACAGAGCATTTTTTAAATCAGTGGCATTTTAGAGTCAATGAAACAAGCAAATAAATTAGTCCTTCCAGAATTCCAAGCAGCTTGACTTGCTTTTGGAACAGCTGAACTTTGATATTTGATTTAACTCGGATCTCACTAGCTTTTCTCAACTTCAGCAGACGCTGCACCTTGCTGACTTACTCATCCCTGGAGTGGGAGACCACAAATGTCAGCTGGCCCCACTAGGGATGCTCCAGGTTGTGATGCGTTGGGGAAATACTGTGTCAAACTTACCCCAGAGTCTCTCATACTCGAACAGAAACCATGAACCTGTCATGAGGGTGTTCTAGCCTTTGGATCTCCCTTTCTCATTTCATCACTAATCTTTTCCCTCTAGTTCTGATTATGGACAAATAGAAATGTTATTGAGAAAGGAGAGGTCCCAGAAGATTATATAGTTTTCTAAAAGACCCGGCCAGTCAGTGATAAAGCCAGGAGTAGAGTCTGGGTCTTCTGGTCCTAGCTGATCTCTAGTTCTTCCTGAGGCACAGCGCGAGTCCATGGCTCACTTCTAATGAAATGTTTACGACATGGTGGGTGTAGTCACACTCCTAAGGCACTTCCCTGAGAACTTCCAAACTAATACATTAGGGGAAACTAGAAATGGGGTTACACTGGAAATCAACAAGCACCCAATTGTAGAATTTTTTCTTGTACTGTGACATCCAGTGGAATGTGTGACCCTGCTGCCATCCCAGACATAGGAGCAGCTGAGGAGTAACCAAGCATCTTGGGGTAGGAGGGTGTGGAGGGGCAGAAGCTAGGGGTCATCGAGCTCCAGCAGCACCTGCCCCCAAACCCTCCAGAACAGGGCTGTGACAGCCTTTGCAACCCCTGCACTTGTGATTATGAAAATATCCTTATTACATGCACTACATCATAATCATTTGCATTTTTATTGTTTTCACTCAAAAGCTCCTAAGTTATTTAGATAAGCACCATTAAACAAAAATTTGAGTAATTAGTTCCTTTGATGCATCCTGGTGGCAGCAAAGGAAATCAAAGCCATTTATTAACAGCACCATCAGTCCCAGGTGGGACTCAGTATAAACAGAACTTAGCCCCAAAGCAGCCGCTCATTAAGTCCTGAGCAGGAATTAGGAATTTCTCTTTGGGTGTCATTCTTCATCAAGCAGCCCTGTCACTGGGGTAGGCTCATTGGATCATTTACACTACTAAAAGACCACAAATCACTGTTAATAGGAAGTCCCGGGGGATGGCCACAAAATAAACTAATCACACCCCTCCTCATAGAGCACAGAACTTTAAAATCAGTTCAGTTCAAACCTAGAACCTTAACATCAGAAGAGAATCTCAAAGGTCAGTCTTTTCATTTGGCCCATCACACCTGGAGAGCAAGCCAGTTAAGAGATTTTCTCTAGAGCCTCAGCCGCCCAGTAGGATCTGCACCACCCATCTCTCACTCCAGTAGATTTCCCACCCCAAGAGACGCAATTGCCTCACTGGAACCAGTGCCTGACGTTTACAAAGAAAATCGGTGAGTGGTTTCATCTCATGCACACTGGGAACCGGCCCTCTGAACTGATCAGAAACTTCAGCAGACATGAGAGCAGGTTCTCAAGTATTGTGACCCGTTTTATGAGGCTCAACGGATTCCCTAGTCCTTAAGTCTCTAGGGCTCCTGCCTAGAAAGCAGAGGGGTGAGCAGATGAGCCACTGCAGGCCCCGGGCTCTGGGAGCTCTGCTAACTCACAAGCTCTCCATCTTTCAGGCAGGATTCTCTGCAGCGTGAGTGGCATCCTGCATGGTGCTTCCTCCCCTGACACACAACATACGGCAGCACAAACCAGATTTGCGATGACAGATTTCCTGTTGCTCTCCCAATATTTTGCTAACACATATTTCCAAAGATTAGACCACAGGAGAACGCTCACCTGCTTTGCTCACCTGCTGAGACTGAGCCTTCTGGAAGTTTTAAGCCTTACAAATAAATGGATGTGTGAATCCCCACTCCTGAGTCATCCTGCAAAACACATCTGAGAGCCTGGAGCAAAACAACCAGACTCCCTGAGATATTTCCACCCATTAATCTCAGCCCCCCAACCCCACCTTTGCCTGCTTTTACAATCACAGGAAAGACAGGGAGAGCACCAAGTTATTATTGGGCAAATCTTTCAGAAAGGCAAGACATCTTGGAAATTGTTCCTAATACTTACTTTTGCTCATGTTTATGTTTTATTAAACATCGGACAGTAACAATACAAGTTCGGTGGGGGTTTTTCCTTAACAAAAGGACATCTTTGGGTGTCTTCTTTCCTTTACATCAGTGGACTTCATTTTACTGACATTCTTCCTGCTGGTACCATGGGCCACAAGAAGACCTGAAAAGAGAAGTTTCCTCGGGTAGGTGAGGCTTGGCTATATCTAATCCGATGTGATCCATAAGAGAATCTGAAGATCTTGGCCTTCTGGAAGCCCATCATGGTGGGAGCGGAAGTAAAGCAAAGTATGACATTTGTCTATATTTGACCTGACCTTGAGATGGAGACCTTGGCAAAGAAAAGAGTCAGGGACACAGAGGGCTGCCAACTTCAAGAGTGAGGAGTAACTGAGCAAAAACTTAGCAAAAACGAGGTCAGTCCAGGAACCAAGGAGAAGCCCCAACCCAAATGTGAAGTTATGTGAAAATTAGTAAATGAGGCAGCAAAAATGCCAGAACTCATTTCTTTCGCATTTGCTCTAACTGGAAAATCCCAGAGAGGCCCTGTACCGGTGACAACATCCAGACTAACACTACCCACTGTCTTTACTGTTCATTAGTGACAGGCGCAACTCGCCTCTTCCTCCTCTCTTTCCTAGGGTTCCCCTCTGGATGCTGATAAAGTCAAGAGATTTCTAAGTTTCACAGTCTCAGTTGAGCAGTGCTATTCTTTTCTCCCGGCAATAGGGAACAAAATAAATTAACTTGAAGGATTTCTTGATGGAAACAGTTTACAATCAAATGCCTCATTGTTGACAAAATCATCATAACTGTCGCTTCCTGCCTTTCTGCCAAAGGCATAATTAGTGTCGTTACCAGTAAGTCACGGAAGTATAAATGCGTGTGGATTGCACAACACAAAATCACATGAGTACAAATATTTCATGGTTCCTAAGCAAGGCAACAAATTGTGCACCACAGGAACCTGGCACTTGCTTCCCGTGTATTTCAGATCTCTCACCCAGATCAAGTTCACTGTCTTCCCATACAGCTATAGAAAGACGTTTCTGAGTGGGTATTTCTGAAGGCCTAGGATGAGGGAAACAGGGAGAAAATGTTGTCTCTGAAGCTGATTTGAAAATATATTACATTGTTGGCACCTATTTACTTTTAGGATGTGCAATTTCATTTTTGTATTTTCCTAAATAGAACGTAATTTCAAAAGAAAATATTTCTAAAATAATGCAGCTTACAGCCAAGTGCATCCAAGTCTTTGTATGACCTTTTCTTCTGACTGTGCATGCTTGAATGCTTGGCAAATGTGTCAGAGCAGTGAAAAGCCCCCACGCTGCCCGTCACCCCCATAAAGGCCACCGCCTCCTTTCCTCTATGCCCAAGACTGACTCAGGCCACACTGCTCTCCCTCTGTCTCTGAACTTGTAAAATCAGGGCCTGGAAATCACCACTTTGACACTCGTAGGCCCTGCAAGCTATGGTTACCACACTGTCTTTGTTTGTGTCATTTACACCTTTGGAATTGCCATCTTTCGTAAACCCTCTGCTTCTCAGTGTCTGATACTGTGCTGAGACATCATAGACATTTCTTAAATACGATGTAAAATTATTAAGTTAAGTAGGCATGCCTGTTAATTTCTGTAAAAAAATGTGATGGGAGTGGAAAAATATTGGATGAAGCCCTGGTATTTCTTTCAGCAGGGTGAGAGTACGCTCCAAGTCAAGGGGGTCCATACACTAAACACAAGATTGTGTGCTCTTAAAAAGTGGGTGATGGGTGAGGGAAATACCTTCTTAGATAATACTATTCACTAAGCTTG
Organism: Dolichotis patagonum; assembly: GCA_004027295.1. Classification (NCBI taxonomy): domain Eukaryota; kingdom Metazoa; phylum Chordata; class Mammalia; order Rodentia; family Caviidae; genus Dolichotis; species Dolichotis patagonum. Next base: position 5,970 of record PVJX010006934.1, read on the forward strand.
GGTACACAGCAAGGAGCTTTTGTAAATGGGAAGGGGACCAAGAGGTGGAGGGGAGGGGAAGAGAGGAAAGGGGAAGGAGAATTACAAAGTGTTCTGTACAGACACCAAATCTCCATGATGAATGTAACTGTTATAGTTTTCTAGCACAATAAAGGAGCAGAATATATGAAAAAATAAAAGTGGTCTTTTATTTAAAGGCCGTGGAGAGGAGCCCACAACCAGCAAGGGTTTGGCTTTTTTTTCTGCCCAGATATGGGCATGTGGGGTACATGTGACCTTTGCCTGGATGTGGTGTCTGGGGTGGGCAATGATGATGCACAAGAAGCTGATTGGAATTTTTTTGCATGCACAGGGAAAGGAAGGAGGAAATTGTAATTGGGGAAGAAGGTGGAAGTGGCTGTGAGGGTAAGCATCCCCAATTTGGCCTTCCACCATGTTGAACTACTACCGTAATTTATGCTAGAGCAAAACTCTTTCAGTAACCACTGTCATTATATACTGCAATGCAGACTAATAAAAATGGAAATTAAAAATATATAAAGAGATGCCAAGTCTCACATGGTATGACTAGCCTATCAGATCTATGAAGAAAGAGAGTTTTGTCTGATTTGTTCATAGCACTGATAAACAAACAGAGTAACAGCCCCCAGACACCCACATTCTAACCACTGGGAATGGTGATCATGTTGGGTTACAGGCAAAACAAGGCACAAATCACTCACTTTCCCCAGTCTCACAATCCAGAAAGTGGATCATGTGTACACTCTCTATTTCTGACTCAGTTATTAGGCCATTTGAATATTGTCACAGTGTCACGATGAAGCTTCAGCAAGTCTTGGTGATCCCCCCCCCCGCACTAGACCAAGGAGCAAGTCACCTGTTTAAGGTTCAAAATATGGATTTCTCTTTGGGAGATGAGGCTGGAGTGCTGACAGGTTGAAACTTCATCTTATAAGGTTTAAAATGTCATGGAATGCTAACATGATGACATTTGTGCCTGTGGAAACTCACTGCAGTGACAGTGCAGGCAACGAATGGGTTGGGAAAGGTGGCATCAAGACCAGGCCAGAAGTTACAGCCTTAACCTCAGCAAGAAATCCATACATCTGACTGTGGACAGCACAGTGGGTGTGGAGGGAGGTGAATTAAGTGCAGCAATGGTTCTGAGGTCACACTGATGGGAATCACAATCTTTTGATTAAAAAGGAGAGAAATAGAAGTTAATGGGAATTACAAATTGTGGACCCAAACAACAGAGCAGATGAAAACTATTCTATAAGATGCTGGCATGAGATGGTACAATATAAGATAGGGTATAACTGGGCATAAAATAATGAGTCCTGATTCGGACAAGTGTTTGCCAAGCAGGAGGAGATAAGTAATTTGTAGGATCTAATAATAAATCATTGGCTGTATCAGTATGAAGATCAAGGGAAAAACTTTGTTAGAAACAGATTTGGGAGTCATGAATATATGAATGTAAATGGAGTCATTGGGTGTGACGGCACCCAAGGTAAAGGTGTAGATTTAGCACTCAGAATTAAAATCTCTGACAAGCATCATTTTGAAGGAAAAGGATGAAAGAGAATCTATGCAGGAGACTGGGCTTGTGGCCAGAGAAGAAGAAAAGCAGAGTTAGTTGTCATGACAGCAACCAGAGGATTTCAAGATGGTGGGTATCACCAGGGTGCCGAACACTGCTGGAAGATGAAGAAAGATGGAAGAGCAGATGCTGGGGACTGTAATATGGACAACACTGAGGACCCTGAAGGGGAATATTTTAGCAGAGTAGTGGGGGTAGAGATCAGCCTGAAGAATAACCGTAAGAATACAAGCCGAGGAACCTGAACAACAAAGAGGGTAACTCCTTCAAGAAATTTGGCTAAAAAAGAGAAGCAAGAAATGGGATGGTACAGGATTATATTTCTTTTGCACCTTGATACCATAATGTTAAATGAAATAAATCACACACATGCTTAAATATCTCAAGGTTTTCTTCTTATATGAGAAACCCAAAGTATCAATAAACTGGAGAGCAAAATAAAAGATAAATAAGAGGAAGCAGAGAGATAGATGTTCTGCAAAAGGAAGGGGGACAAAGTAATGGAGAGGGCAGAGAGATGGGTGAGAGAAAAGGGACAGGAAAGGAATTATGGTGTGTTGTACTCAGGGCTTGCAAGGAGAACAATTACATACAGGACACAGAATTTACAATATTATCTTATGATGGTCACCCAGAGTTAAATACAAGAAAGTGCAGGAAATCTGTCCACAACACTAAGGACCTAGAAAACCCAGCTGAGGGCCTGCATCCCACAGCAATGTCCTGCATGAGTTCATATGAAGACCTAGAGCCCATGACAATGCCTCCCACGAGCCCAGTTTGAGGCCTAGAGCCCAGGACAATGACCCATGCAAGTCTATTTTATGAATCTGCACTGGGAAGGCCCAAAGGCCAGTGGTGGAAGCCAGAAAATCTGTACCAGTGGGGTGAAGGATCTGTGCCAGCAGGCTAAGAGTTCTGCGCTGGAACTAGGAAGCCATGCTCATAATAAGGACCAGGGCTCCCCTGAAAAGTACCACAGGCATTCTCAGCAACGAGGTCCCAAGCTCCTCCAACAATGAGAACAGTGGAGTACATACAGGAAGCCAGCATGACAAGCTTCTCCAGGAAACTGAACAACACATATCTTTCCCCGCCCCCCACCCGAGTCAGAAAGCGATGCGCAAAGAGCCAGAGTTCCCCAAAGCCATTCTCGGTGACAAGGTCCCGAGCTCCTCTGATGATAACAACCGAGTTCATATCAGAGAAGCCAGCATGACAAGCTTCTGGACTGACGGCTCCAAACAATAACACAGAAGAATTCACAATGCTACTCTTCTTCACCACATCTCCTTCTTACGCTGGCAACGGTCCCAAGTGAGCCATCTACACTCAGTACCATGCCAATTTAATTCATCTGGTGTTAAATTGACCACCCATTTTTAATCCACAACAAGGTGCATTATGTACTTGCAGCAACTGCCCACCGTGAATGTAATCATCATGAAAATAGAAATTAATAGGCTGATGCGAAGTGTTCACTGGGAGACTGTGCATTCCTGTCAGTGAGGAGATAACCATTTCCACAAGGTCCCAGTGGATGAGGGCTGCACTGGCACAGAGAGGGTGGCTGGGCTTGGATGAGTCACTCTTCACTGCCCTGAGGGGGAGGAGGAAATTTGAACACGGTGGTTGCTGGTGAATTTTAAGTTTGATGCAGGAAAATGGAAGCAGTCACCATTTTCTGACTTTTTATTCTTTCGTTGAGTAGGAGCTAAATCACTAGAATATTTAATTTTGAAAAGAGACATTTTAGCATTTAAACTAGAGCTTTAATACAAATAAATCCATGATTTTCAAGTGGTACCATCTCAGCCAAGGTTTAAATCGACAAAACCGTAGTATAGTGGTTTAAAACAATTCTAAAAGTGATTACAATTTTATCTGATGCTCAGCATTAAGGAAGATGGCATGGATAACACAGAGAAGGCATCTCCACCCCCTCGTACTGCTGCTCTACACCCAGTCTGCCCCACCGGGACGCCCCTCTTCCCAGTCCCTACTCTCCAGCTCCCCATTAGGAAAGAAATCTGAGCAGGCTTTTTAAATCTCTGTTCTCTAAATTCAAAAGATTACTTTACAATGGGTGCAGGGCTAAGTCCATCAGACAGAATTTCCCTCCGAAGACTGGAATGGGAATGGAGGGAGAATGGACAGGCCAAAGAGAATGCACAGCCCTCCCATCAGTCAGACAGCAGCTGGCCTCCTGTCCTGTGATGTCAGCCCTGGACAGTGCCCAGTGGAGACAGAATGCTGAGGACAGCCCCCAAGAAGGGGTAGAGGTTAAGTGGATAAAAGCGTGATCGATAACTCTGAAAAACTGACCACGGCACAGTACTGGGGCTGATACTAGACAACATTTGAATTATTGATTACATGTGTCACATACACATTTTAAGCATTAAGTTTCCAGAAACTGAAAAGAGTCCAAAGGGATGACCAGGAACGGTGGGTGCGTGACTCATGGGACAATGGGGTTAGGAGGAGGGAATAACAAAGTCCCCCAGGGAGCTTGGCAAAAGCACAGGGAAACAAGGGGATGCTTCTGATTTGGCTGCTGGAGGAATTCTTCTCTGCACACAGACAAAAGGAACACCCACCCACCCCGCTTCCACACAAAGTGATGGTCAGGACTAGTTGTCTTGTAGTCAAGCGCAAACAGCACAATCTCACCAGGTTCCTGCACCCCTCTTACCGATGTGAAGCTATTTGTGGGCCCAGGAAGCTTCTGGATGGCTCAGCCTCCTAGGCTGCTCTGAGCCTGTCTCCTCCAGTGCATCGCAGGCACCCGAAACAGCACTCAGCGCTGCTCAGCTCCCTGTGCTGGACACAGCTCTGACCCCTCCTGGGGCCTTGGTCCAGCCTGCCTTTCCCAGCCTTTGTACTCTCTTGTCCTCTGGCCTATCACTGGATTGGATCACATGGAATTGCTCAGGGAGGGCTAAGGACTGAGGCTCAGTAGTTGTCGGGTGTTCATTCTCCACTCACTTCCTATGGGGGCAGGGTGGCCGGGCTGCATCACTCAAATGAAGACCAGCAAGGCGGAACGGCGGAAGGGCATGTGTGAAGTGGAGGCCTGGAGGTCAGGCCTTTCTCCTCTCTCCCTCTGCCTACTTCTCTCTCTCTCCCTCCCCCTCCTTCTCTCTTTTTCTCTCTGCGTTTCCACAGCTACTCCCTCCCCTCCCCTTTTGCCTTTTGGAGGAATGCTGTCCTTCCTCCCCACTCTTAACGAAACCCAGAGGCACTATCATTCTTGTTGGTTCCTTAAAACCAGCTCATTCACACCCTCATAAACTTAAAGATCAGCCTTCCCCATTTTCCTTTGCATGATCTGGATTTTAAATGCTTTTGCTTGGAAGTGGCCCACAGCCTTCCACCTGAAGTCATTGATGGGCATTAGTTGTTCACCTTGCTTCACTCCTAAAGGGCTCTCAGTCAGCCAGGAGAGACGAGAATCAGGTAACTGGTAGAGCCCAGGAGTCCATTGCAGAGGTCCGGTCCCAGAACAGTGTGATTTACTTGTGATTATGGAGAGACGGGTGACTCTGCCACTTTCATCTTCAGAACTTATCTCTTTTCCTCTTTGGAATAATTGCAGATAGTTGGACCTTTTCCAAAAGCAGTGATCACATACAAATTTGCCATATTAACCCCCAAATTGGCAATCAGCTAGAGATGGCTGCTTCGTCTTGGGTTAGAGCAGATTAGCCGCTGGCTCTTTCAGAGAATGAGCAGGGCGCGTCCTGACCCTGGCTGCACTGACTGGCTGTGTCCTCACACATGCATGCTGGAGTAGTTCGCAACAAGCCGTTATGTAACTGAGGGGCAGAAATACAATGTTATCTTTAAACACTTTGTCTGGGGATTGATTAAAAACAACCAGAAGGAAGAGACACACATAATTCCTGCTGACCCGTCCAGAACGGCCCAGGTGTGCACCATGAGACAGCCCAGGGGTCAGGGGTCAGGGGTCAGGGGTCAGGGTGCGCCCAGGAGCAGCGGAATCTCCTTGCTCACAGCGTTGCTGTGTCCAAATATGTAACCTGAGGCCACGAGATCAGAGGGACCGATGGTACTGGGTAGCATTCACAAGATCTACTACAACTGTGCAAACGGGGGCAATATGTGCATTTATGTACATGTTTTTTAATAGAAAAGTCTCATATGTTTCATATCATGCACACACAGGTGCACATGCATACACACACACACACACACACACACAGATTCCTTTAAAGTTCCAAAGGTCCTTAAAGTTCTTAATCCCAAAAAGAACCCCGGGATTGAAAAATTTCCATCAGTGATCCTCCATCCTTTCCATTCAGTTTATGGTCCTCAATGAGAAGAACGCAGCACAAACTCGTGCCAATCAATGACACTGCCTTTAGCACAAAGACTTAGCTGATAGCTGGGATCAGTACGGTACACGACCTTAAAGTCTGCATCTCATCTTTCCTAAAATTTAAATATGTCATTTGCAGATGGCCATAATCACATCTGCTATAGACTCTGTTCTTAGAAATAATGAGCTTGCTTTGCCTTTCCCGCCTGACTCTCAGTGGCTTTCTGTGAAGAAGAGATGGAAAAGATTTCCCTCCACGTGAAGCTAGAGGACCCCTTTTAGCTAAACTGCTCAACGTTGCAGCAGGATCCTAAAATGCCTATTAAAGTAGCTCTTGATTGTTCTGCACAAACTCTTGTTCAAAGAATAAACTCGAAAATGATCACGAGTAACTCTTAATGAGCCCAATTTCCTAACTTAGATGTCCTAAGGTCCCTAAACCACCAGCTCTCGGTGTCACTGTCTACTTGCTTTAATTAACCATAGTTCTGGTTTAACTTGCATTCTAATTAAGTCCGGGGCTAATTGTGCATTAAATACTTGGAAGTACACTCTGGATAATCCTACAAAGTCTAATTTCTCCTACCTTCAGTTTGAACATAAAAACCAATTTGGGAAAACTTAGGAGGTAGAATGTATCAGTTGTTAGTTTCCTCTGGAATCAAAGGAACAGAAGAATGATCCAGAATTACTCAAAATCACAATCAATACCAACAGGCACATGTCAGAGTTTGGAAAGCTTTAAAGTTTTGTGTTAACTTAAGAACTCTCTTTCCTGGGATTTACAGGATGTATGTGGAGTGAGGCTGAATGTGTACTTGGACTTAAGAGAGAGATTGAATGTGAAACTTCTCACAAGAACACATGAGTCTGTGGCCCTGGCCTGCCAGCCTTGACAACAGCAGAATTAAGAACAAGGGGTCTGTACTCCTGCTGCCGAATCCACAGGTGGGGCTCCCTCCCATGGCTCTGCGTGTGGAACGGGGTAGCAATCTACAGACTATGGAGCAAACCCATCTGACTAACTCCATGCTTCATCAATAAAATAAAATAAAATAAAATAAAATAAAATACCAGATCTAAATGGCTCACTTGCCTTTTCTCCACACACTCTTCACCCCACCCACATCCCTGACTCCAGCATGCCTCAATGTCCTTCTTCTCCCTGTCCCCAGCCACCCCTGCATGTTGATGTGCTACTGTGCCTCTCACATAACAAACCTTGGTTTTGCACATAAATAAAGAAGTCTCTTTTGATTGCTAGCTAATGTATCATCTGAATGATCTCCTTTTCCTGTAATGTCTGCTCAGGGTCAGTTTTATTTTGGTATTGTATCGATGTGACGTGAGACTGGTCAGCTAGATTAATTCCATCATCTGTGGATCAGAACCTCACTTCCGCATGACCCGGAAGCAGAACTGTGAAAGAGCCCCCTGAGTGTGGACGTGGCAGCAGGCAGGTACAATGAGCAACTTGCTGTTGGATGAACAATGAGAATCAGATCAAATCTCCTGTCATTTGAATACCAGGGTTTTCTGGTCTAACCTGTGAGTCATGGATAACCTGGGCCTTCACCTATGGGCCTTGATTTGCATTTAGTTAATTTTTCAAAAAGGATAGTTTTCAAATTTACAAAGGGTCACTGCTATTCTAATACAGAATAAACATATTTTCCTTGTTCAAAGAAGAATCTGGAGAACAGATATACATAGACCACTGTATGTTGAGGTGAATTTGCCTAGAAATGAAAAACTGAGCCCCAAGTGAAGTCTTTGTAAGGTGCCTGGGCCAATTTTTTCTGTAGGAGAGAAATCAATTGCAACCTTGTTGAACAAGGTCATTTCCATCTCTATACATAAGAGACTTTTTATTTCTGCAAATATTTTAAGCTTTACAGAGTTGTAATACAACCTAGTCTAAGACAATCAGAAGAGTATACCCTTATAATGTTAGACAACCCTAGGGGATTTGTTAGACTGTCCCCAGCATTGTAGTCAAGGGACAACCTGTAATCTTTCTCCCATTTCAAAGTCTTTGCAAGTTTTTCTCAAGAAGCTTACCTTCGAAAGCACAAATACCATCTCCTTGTACTCTGCTTGATCACAAAACTGTTTGTCTCTTTAAGTTTCACCTGCTTATTTCCATGGGTGCTACAAGAGTGACCATTATCCACATATTTGCTTTGTAAACTGAGATCCATGCAGGACTGAGCTGCTAAGAAGTCCATTAACTTCTATTTGGAAGTTTTCCTAAGGAGATTAAATTTTATTTTTAAAGCCTCTGTCATTACTATCCAGTGGCTAGGAAACCAGGTCCAATAACTCTTTCCATCACATTTCACTTGTACTACCAATAAATTTGAATGACTTGCTCCCGTCTCATAATCTCATACTTGTGAAGGTTTTTGTCTGACTAGAAATGACCTTCCATATCCCTTTGGAAAGCTGGACGTCAGCTTGATTGGCCTCAGTGTTTATTTATCCTTTTTCTTAAGAACAGCTTCTCATTCCCAATTAATAAAATTTATTTTCAAGTATGACAATTTTTGGTATGGTCTTGATTTTGAGATTCAACTGTATTCTAGTTAAAAGGTGGGCAGATTAGCATTCAACCTATGTAACTATATTGCCATTGAAAAAAGTAAGAATTGGTGAATTCCTGAGAAGAAGTAAAAATCAGACATTGCTAAATAATGTTCCACGTCATCTTACAAAAGAAGAAGCCCGTTTCGCTAAGTGTTAGAGAAGATACAGAGAGAAAAAGAAAGGGCTTCTTAAGATATGCACAAAAAGTAGAAATTAAGAAAACATCACCTAGATGCAAAGCACTGAGTTGCAGCCGTACTTCTTCGCTGGTTCCTTCAGTCTCTTATTCGGCTGGATGGTGGGTCACCAGCCCTGCTCGTGAGCCCGCCTCCTGGCAGACTGAGAAGTCTCTGGAGGTCCTGCCCCAGTGCAAGGGACCGTGTGATCACCGCCAGATGACGTCCGGTCAAAGCCGACACCCAGCAGTTCTCACCTGAGAACCTCCAAGAAACTGCTACGATTCCTCCTATGACATCGAAGACTGAAGGCTATACCTCTGCCCTACACCTGGTTATAGAGCCTGCAGAGAATCGTCAAAGTAAAACAAAAATTACAAGTAGATGACAAAGACTTAATGGTTATGGTTAATTTATTACCGTCATTACTAATACCAGGAGGTAGGAGTATAAATTTTGCTTTGGTGTACAGTGCCTAATTATTTCATATGGGTTTGATCGATGCTTTCCTGGAGATGAGACAAACTCCAGGGTCTTCTCATAAGGCATGTATTTTCTGATACATTCAGATTCCCCACTTTGTGCCTCAACAGATTCAAGAGAGGGCAAAGCATCTCTTTTAATTTGACAAGTCTTTGCATACAGCTCCTGCAGTATCATTGAGCTAATTTAAGAAATGTGTATAGTGCACTAAACAAACTTAATTATTTCTGGTGCTTGTCTTTTCATACAGCAAAAAATAAATCTTTGTGATTGCTCTGGGGCCTTTGAGAATTCTCAGAGATAGTTTTAGGTCAAAAAGATATCCTGACATTTTGTTTTATTTTTTCTAAATATAGCATTCAATTTTCATAAGGCAAAGTCAGAGAGTCATGAGAGAAGATTTTGGACAGTTGGTTTTGTTCAGATCATAGCTACCTGAGAACTAAGTGCATTATGAGCAATTTAGTCAAGGTTACAAGGAAATAGCTCGAAATCAACATGAAAAAACAACACACTTATAAAGAAACTTTGCTCGTTCATACTTGAGACAATTTAGCCTTTTGGATTTTTTTTAAACAATCAAGGACATAATAAAGTCAAAGTAAAGCAGAAACATAAAGAAGAGAAAATTGTTCCAGTAAGCGTATGTTCTCTGTAACAAAGGCAGATTTTACGCAAGGCAAAGAACCATCTTTCATCTTGTAAATTAGAACATTAGTCAGTAAGCCAAGGAAATAGACTCATCAAATATAAACAAACTGTTAAACTTTTCACTTAACATACACTTTCTTTTCACTTATAAACTTTGACCACAAAGCCTATATAATTTTAGGACTTTCTAGATGAACCACTCTCCTTATGAATTTATTTGAGGTTCAATTTCATTACTTTGGGAGAACCGTAAGAATTTTCTGTGAGTCTGCATTTACCTCTCTAAACAATTAGAACAGACCTCCTTTATTTTAAGTGACATAATAATCTAAGCTATCAATACCTTCCTGAGATGGGGTAAAATCATGCACACAATCAGAGGTCAAAGTCAGAGAACTTACAACTTCAAATTTAAACAACAGCCGGGTCAAAAGTAAATACAGATATACAACTCTGTGGTCATAAAGAGCTCTGCTCCTTCCCAGAGATTCCTAACTGATCAGAGCATAAAACAGAGAAACAAACAAGACAGAATAAAAGATGGTTCTAGAAGATAGGTCCTCTGTTGCTTCTCACCCAACAGAGAATAGATCATTCTTGTCTATCTTCAGACATCAACAAACCACATGTAATAGAAGCAAATTTCCAATCACTGTTTCCCCATTGAGGACAAATTAACGTCTATATGAACAAGATGTAAAAACAAAACACAAAATTGAGGAAGAGAAAGGAAACAAAGCAGAACCTTGGCAATGCCAGTTTGGGGGTCACTTGGAGCTTAGACTGAGGATGCAGAGACACACACAGGTTCAAACAACCTTTGGGGGACACCTGCCAACCACAGTGTTCAATGCATCTTGACATCCACAGTCCTTCCAAGTGGCAAAATCATGATGTCCATGCAAATATAAAGTATGCAATGTGAAAAATACTATTTTCTCCATTAATTAATGAGGGAACTGGGGGCTGAGGATATAGCTCAGTGGCATAGTACCCACCTGGCAAGCATGAGGTCCTGAGTTTAATTCCCAATCCCCCCACCCCACAGCCCACAAAATGAGGGAATTGAAATTTAAGCACCTACACCCAGAATATATAGCTGAAATCACACAGCTTTGCATGGCTTTCTCAGGTCCCACGGGTGTGGAAGCAGATGGGTGTGACCCTGTCCTCCCATCTATTGATGAAACATCATATCTGTCACGTGCCCCTTATACTCCCTGAAATAATTGAAAACACTTGTTATTTAGATTTTTATGGTTGTCAAAATCCGTTCTAAATTCAGGTGGCTAAGTAAGTCAGGTGATCAAGTTGGAAAGTCATCACCAGTCTATCGTGACAGTGTATAAATGTCTGAGAGGCAACTGTGGGCTGTTTCCAGGGCTGGTGCTGACCAACCCAGCGTCTGACTCCAGAGGTCCTGCATGGCCTTCATAAAACTCAGGGCTCGGGATGGCTGGTCCCTGAAGGCCTTTTCAACCCCACAGGAAATGGCAGTGCTGCCAATGAAAGATTGATGGGCCCGGGTCCCGTGCTCTGCCGGGATGCTGGGACAATGAATAACCAACTGGAATGCGAGGGGACTGGGGATCCTGCCCTGTACACAATCTCCACAGTGCCCTTCCATAAACTGAAGTTTGCAAGTCATTACCGTGGAGGTGTCCCTCCCTCCCCCAGGCAAGGCTTAGTTCTGACTTTTAAAGAGCTACTGAGTTTTTGGGTAAATAGGACACTACCTGTTGCCCTCATTTAAAGGTCATTTACACTGAAACTTGTCGGGAATGCTATTTATTTCATTAGTACACACTTGCAGTACATAGTGATTACGTCCATCATAAGAGGTCTTAACTTTTTCCCCTTCCCTTTTCCTTCTCCCCCCTCTCCCTGCACCTTCCCTTTGGAGAAAGATCTGTCTCAGGTTGAGACCACAGTATTACGTGAAATAAATCAGACACGCAGGTGTAAATATCACATCACTTCTCGTATGTGAGCAACCCAATGTACAAATGAAAAGCAGAATAAAAGATGGATGGCGTTTAGCAGGAACTGAGCTGTCACTGTCTGAAAATCAGTAGTTTTCTATGGCATGCTCTGCTCGGCAAACAAACAGCCATGGAACAAGGTGCTGTTCTCTCAACCCATTCCTCGGGCTGTCCACCTTCATTTTTCTCATCAATGGCACAGAGAAAATAAGTGAAGTCAAAAGTTGGCTCTTAGAAAAGATCAATAAGCTTGCCAAAGGTCTCATTGTACTAAAACAATGAGAGAAGGGGAGGGGGAGGGAGGAGGAAGAGAGTGAGAACCAATTATCAGTGTCAGAAATAAAAGAATGGGCATCACTACTGATTTCAGGGCATGAAAAAGGTCCTAAGAGAATACCATGGCCACAGATTTTTGATAGGTTGGATGAAATGTACCAATTCCTTGAAAAATACAAATTATCAAAATTCACACAAAGGGAAATAATTTGAGTGAGCCTGTATCATTTAAAGGAATTATACAAGGGTTAATAACTTTCCAAAAAAGAAGGTATCTGATCCAAATGAGTTCTACCACATATTTAAGGAAGAAATAATACCGGCGGTCTACAATTCCTTGCAGAAGATCAAAGTAGAGAGAATCCTTAACTCATTCTAGGCAGCCAGTACTGCCTTAATATCAAAACCAAACACATTAGAAGGACACCTACAGACCAATATCTTTTATGAACACAGATTTAAAAGTCTTCAATGAAACATTAGCAAATGAAATCCAGCAAAGTGTAAATTCTATATCACAACCAAATGGGAAATGGTCCAGGTTCGAACACTGTTCAAGATTCAAAAATGAATGTTTGAAATACACCAACTCAACAGCCAAAAGAAAAATTGTATCGTCATATAAGCTGATGCACAAAAAGCATTTGATAAAAGTCAACATCCAGCTCCAGTGAAGACACTCAGCACATTAAAAATTGTTTGGAATTGTCTTAATTGGATTTAAAATCACTTCCCAAAAAAGTAGTGGGTAACATCGTACATAATAATAAGCAACTGGAAACCTTCCCCTTGAAATGGACTAAGGATCGATGTCAACTTTCACCTTTTCTGTACCAGAAGCCCTAATGAATACAATAAGACAGAGAAGAGAAATAAAAGGTACACCGATCTGAAAAGCATCTCCATTCACAGTTGCTGTGATTATCTGTATGGAACATCCTTAAACACCTGCAGAATAACTCCCAGAACTAATAGAGGGTAACAAGGCCACAGGAGAGCAGTGAGCATGCAGGAGATGACAGCTTGGTGAAGAAGGCTGCTCTTTACTGTGGAATAATCATAACCCAAATAATGGGACTGGCTACCCTGAGCCAGCTGGGGACAAACTGAAGAGAAAGTGCATGTCTCCAGAGGGATGGGTAGTCCTTTACAGGAAGCAGTGCACTATTTGCCTTTTCTCTGTGTTACTTTACATTTCTCATTCTTTCTTTTCTCTGGAGTTGAAGGAGAAGAAGGATTTGAGCTACGAGTAAGGCAATAAGGGGCAGACCTCACCAGAGGAGATGATTTTTCTGTCTGTACTTCAGTGACAGAAAGAAAGACAGTATATAGTTTGATGAAGGAGAACGGAGATTACTCCTGCTTCATAAAAATGACACAACGGAAGACTTCATTCTCTAAGCCACTTTAAATGTTTAGAAGAATGGAAGAAATCACATTAATGTCTCTGCAAAAACACAATTGCTTTCCTTCCTCTGCATCAGGTTAAACAGTGAATCACTGTCGGTTCCTCTAAACTCTACTTGGCCCACTTTAAAACCTTTTTACGTGGACTGTTAAGGTCTTTACTCAGCGACTCAGCAGCTACGATCGTCTGCATCTGCTGTCTGATGGTGTGAGGGTGTCATGCAGCACAAGGCTGGTGACAGTCGATGCCACTGTGAAACCAGTTCTAAAGTTCAGGCTCCGTCCTAATCTAGCTCCAGGCAGTTTCCATCCATGAAGTATGAACAAAAAGGAAAATTAATGTTTAAATTTTTAAAAAAATATTGCAGTGAAAGACATATTGCCGTTACCTTTCACGGTCACTCTGACTTTGGGGGAGAGGCAGAAGTCACAGTGGGACAGCTCTGGTGAGTGAGGTGGACAAGGACATGGTGTCATGTTCCCATGAGTCTAGACGTCCCTTGGCAGCAACTATCACAGGGTTGGTGTGACTTGTCAAGGCCTTTGACACGCCTCGCAAAGCACACTAGCAAAAAAGGAAAATTCTAGAACTGCTTGAGAAAGTGGCAAGAAAAATGGGGTAAATATGTTTGAAGTAGGAGTATTTAGAGGGGGTCCGTGGCAATGTGTCTTTAACTGTGATTTTGTATAATTTAGATGTTCACTTCATATTTCAATTACACCTCTTCTGAAGCTCATTGTAAATCAGCTTTTTACAGAGCTGCATGGACAGTGTTGCAAACCCTGAAATCTGAGTTTCATCACCTATCCCAGGGCTCCTGAGAAGAGGTGCAGTGGAGATCTGATGGCTCTAAGTGACCCTATGTTCGGGCCAGCTTCTGGGAATCCAACAAGCCCTCGCTGCCCATCCGCCCACCTTCATTTTCTGCAGAGGCCTTGACAAGGCACAAGCATCCATCAGACTGTTTCTCTTTATTCAGAAATGGGAAAACCAGTTCTCCAGTCTGACAACAATAGTCCATGATGTCCACTCTGCTTCTGTCTTTACCCAGGAGGCTGCATTGCCAGGCGTGAGCTTTTAAAGCCCCATCAGAACTGGTCACAGTTTCTCCTCTGCATTCAGAGCCCAAACAAAAAGGCAGGACCTCAGAAGCAAAACCCTCCCTCGAAGGGGATTTCTGCACAGAAAGACACAAGACAGGATGCCGCATCTCTAGTATCTTTCAGGAGATTCAAAGGACCCCAGTCTTAGGTTATTAAAGTTACTAAAACCTGGTTTGTATCACCAGCTTCCAGAAATAAAAGTATCTTGTTTCACTACATAAGCTAAGTTACCAATAACGTAGGCGGTGTTTCCCAAACACAACAAGGGAAACACATGTGTGAGCCTTCTGGCTAGTCTCTAAATGTGCACTTAGTAAGCTGTCTGGGAACTTTCACTTTTCCTAAACAGGTTTCTGTGTGAAAATTTGCAAAGATCTGAGCTTTTCCCCTTTATTTCCATTTTTAAAAAGATAACACAAAAGCTGCTAACGAATCTAAGCATGACACCTACTAGTTAGAATTCAAAAAGAAAGAGTGACAAAGTTCACAGCACTTGAGAACAGTGTCTTTCAAAACTAGCCTCTGTGGATGGGGAATGATTTGCAATTTGTAAGACTTCTTTGTCTCTAACCTTACTCAGGAAATAATTCGTCCAGGATGAAAACCTTTGCCTAAATTGGATACAGAAAGAATTCTCTTCAGAGAATTCCTAACACAAAGAAAGAAAAAACATACCCCTTTCCATTTCTCAATGGAATTCTTTTCTACAAATACACATGGAGATTACAAAAGATAATACTCCAAACTCTTTATGAATCACCCATTTGGAGAAACAAATGTATGAATTTTTAAAAACACAAGGTAACCACTGGACCACAAGTAAAAAGCAACTTTTTTTTAAATATATCACCTGTTATCAAAGCTTTGTTAAAGCTTCACCTTTAGGAAATTAGTTTTGAAGGATTTAAACATTAACTAAAGGAGTAAAGTCAAGAAAACTACCCCCAAAAGGAGTGGTATTAGAAATATTATGCATGAGAATAAATACCCAGTATTTGTTCTATGACTCCATGAATCAGAATGAAAACCTGGAAGAGTAAAGCCTTATAGGAAGCTAGAGTCTATAAATGGACCAGATGTGCAACATCTGAAAATCTGCACTGCCAAGGAGCACAGCAGGAAGAAAAGTACCAGCAAGAATTGTGAGAACAAAGCACAGAAAGGAAGACCAACTTACAGTGAACCCGCCACTCAACAAAGTAAAGATATCGAAACCCCCGTGATGGGGCATTTGGCTGTAAAAGAGGAAAAGAAGTAGAAATAAACATAAAACAAACCATTTTCAAAGAATTACTGTGTGCTCCTAACCAATCTACAGGAACATTGTTTAGCTAATAAAAAATAAAGAAAATAAAAGTTAATGTGTATAGAAACTCAAAAAAGGAAAAATATCTTAAGGATCTAATTACTTCACCATTTAGAGAGGATAAAATAGAAGTTACACAAGATTGAAGGGAAAATTGAAATGACCTCCTAAACTTTTATGGTCCCTAGATTTCCACTGCATTGGTCTTCAAAAATAAAGACCCAGAAGAATTTGGAGGGGTCTTAGGAGCACAGAAGTGATTTCAACTCCAAAGATGACAAACTTATGTTTTGGAAAATCAAATGCAAAACTTAACTCCAGGAAGGATATTACTTCCACATCTGAAATCTTCATAAAATTGTTTCAATATGGCACCCCCTTTTCAACCATCCTACATGACCCAGAGTTTTGTAAAACACATTGGCAACACAGTTCCATAGAGATATCAAAGAACATCCTTGAGAACTGATATTGCCAGATTAAAGTTCCTCACTATGAGTAGGATTTTTAAGACTAAGGTAATCTCTGGCTAGCATTTCTGAGTTGCTCCCAACATGTCATTAAAATGCTTCTGCTTCTATGAAGACAGAAACCCATACTTCTAACAAATTAAGACTCATTGGCAGTCACATATAACTTCAATCTAGCAGAAATTTGAGAAAAATTGGAACATGCATGTCTCCCATAAATACAAGGGATGACCAAAAATTATGGTGAATGTTGTTATGGTTGATATACTGTATTAACTTGAGAAGTTTTGAAATTTAACCAAGCATCTCAGCAGGGAGCCAGGGTCCTCACCTTATAATAATCCTTAGTTTGTGCAAGAGCGGCTCAGGGAGATGATGTGAGTGCTGCACCTGCCCTGGGGGGTGGCAGCCTGCTTGCAATATAAGGTAAAAGAGCCTTGATTCCTCCCCTTTTGCTCTTGCTGCTTTTTCTGTCTTCTACCACCTTGAAGTGTTGCCCCTGTGCCAGGCCACCCTGCCTTGGAGCCAGCTGAGTATGGACTGAAACCTCCACACACTGTGAGCTAAATAAACCTTTCCTTCCCTAATTTTGGATGTAGGGTATTTTGTCTCAGCAATGAGAGAAAAGTAACTAAGACAAATGTGTACTTTTAAAAAAAGACTTCAGTAAAAGGCACTGTCAAGGATGATAAGAGTGTTCAAAGCAAGAGAGAATATTCTGAGTATCTTGAAGGGGTTTAATGACAATGTCTTTTACTATAAGAATCTTTTATCGAAACATTGACTGTATGTTTTGGCTGTGTAAGCATAGATGCAAACATTGTCAACCTCAAAGAGGACAGCAAACACCAGCTCATTTGTGCTCTTTCTGTCCTATTTTAGAGAAGCATTTTGTGTAAGAAACACTTTCTTCAGATATATCTGATAGAAGCACAAAGCACAGAATTCATCAATGCCAGCTCTAAAAGCCACACTTAAAGAAAAAATCTGACAGTTCGACCATGATTTATGCCTAAAGTTGTTTAGGGCATCTTCTGAAAATCACATGAAGACACCAGCAACCACATGAGCAGACATCTCAAGGAGAAGGTAAAGTTGGTTATGACCTAGCCATGAGATTACATAGAAAAACTATGTTTGGGGAAATGTTAACAGTATGGGTTCATGTTCATAATATAATATCAAGGGATGAAAAGTAGAATAAACAGAGTGTGACTGAGTTACATGAAATCACATATGTGCACAAACATATCCACCAAGGGAAAGGCTGGAAGTCAAACAAACAAGTAAGTAGAGATCTCTGGAGGTAGAACATGACACCATTAAAGTTTCTCTACAACAAGCATATGTCCCTTACATACTAATGAAAATAGTCTAAATATTATTATTTAAATAAAAAATAAAGTGCTCATTAACATTGAGCTCTATGACTATTACTGTATAAGTAGAGATAAGTTTACTGTTCTTTTCCCAGTCTCAGATAATAGTATACCCATCTGAGATAGAATGGGATTAAATAAAACAATTTAGTTAATATATTTTAAGTGCCAAATGCAACTCTAGCACAAGCTGCTATGAGTAAGTGCTAGTTAAATCTGAATATATACAATGAAATTCATCAATCATCTGTTAAAATGTGTTATACAGCCAGGGATACAGCTCAGCAGCACAGCACCTGCCTGGCAAGCATGAGGTTGTAATTTCAATTCCTGGTACCAATAAAAATTATACAGTCATTAAAAATAAAAATGAAAATATGTCAGTTGGGACAACACAGACAAGCCAGGAGGACACTATTTCAAGTGAGATAAGCCAGAAACAAAAGACAAGTCCTCATCCATAGATGGAGGCTAAAAGAGTTGATCTAACATCAGTTAGTTACCAGGGTAGGAGGGTACGAGAGAGGTTGGATAAAGGGGATTAAAATACAGCAGTGTTCTAGAATGTACCACGCTAGCATGGTAGGTGAACATCATTTCACAGAATGTATTATGTATTTCTAAGTAACTAGAAGAGAGGATCGCAAATGTTCTCAACCAAAAAATATGAACGTTTGAAATGTTAGTACTTTTCCTGACTTGATTATTACACATTGTGCATGTATATTAAAAGACACAGTATGCCCTATAAATTGGTACAAGTTTGTGTCAATTAAGAATAAAATGCATGAAGCAAAAGAATCTCAAGTTTTAATTTCATCTGGGCAATTTAGTGAGACTCTACCTCAAAATTAAAAAAAAAAGAAGAAGACTCAATCAATAATGAGTAAAAATAATAAAACTTAAAAACGCATTCCAGGTGAGCACTCCAGTTGCTATGGTTCTACAGATGTGGGAACAACATGCAGCCACCAAGGGGGAGTTCTCCAACTCAGAGGAAGGGCCCTCCCCTTGAGGGCTGTCACATGGCCAGGAAAGGGCTGAACAGACCCTCCTTCCTGGTGGCAGGAACACAGCAGCAAGACACCCAGAGATGAAAATAATGGAAGACCTAATACAAGAATAAACGATCCAGCACCTAATTCTCTAGCAGATTCTCACACCAGTGGCCCTGGAATAAATTTAGAGCATATCATTAAAACCGTGTTTTCACATCCCACAAGGACATACACTAGATTACCCGGAGAGGAAAGCATTGATGTGTCAAAGGCACATATAGGTGGCCTATGGCAATAAGAAATGGGTTTTTCACTTCATTCCATTAATATTTTATCTGAATTGCATTTCTTCTTGTCTGTACCCATACTCGGCTGAGTTATTCATAGCCAGGAAACTACTTGGCCTTTTCAAATTTATTCATCATTGCCTCAAAAAAAAAATAGTTAAATTGTATGTAGCAATAGAGCACAAGCCAAAGATTTTGTAGTGTATTTTCTAAAACTAAATCATTAGCATCCATCCAGAAAAATGCCATAATGGAAAATTCAAATTTTGTCAGTGAAAACCTTGCAAATGTAGATAAGCCTGGATATGTAGGTCTTTAATATTTTCAATGCAGAAAGATGTTACATAAATGTTTACAAATGTTTACTTCAGATTCAAAATCAGTTACTGGGTGAAGCCAAAACATGTAGCAAAGAGGAATCGCGAATATGTTAAAAATGTGAAGCTGGCTGCAGATCAAGACAAGAACAAACCTCCCCTCTCCTTAGGAAAACAAAGCAGAAATGCTGAGAGATGGTGACAAGCAGAATGATAAGGAAGAAACTGGTGATGACGGAGGCTTCCCTGCTAGGGTTCTTGCCCCGGGTCTTAACTCCCGACACATCATGATCACAGATCACCCCTCTTGGCCAGCCTCACTGCATGGCCGTGTCCCCAGCCCAGAGCCAGGACGGTGTTCTGAGTGTGGCCTTGCACCACCAGGGCAGATGCTCTGACCCAGCCCGGCCTGGGCTTCTATTCTCCAGCCAGCCCTGTGTCCTGTGGGTTGCCCCAGATCACCCATCCATCAGTCGGTTTGTTAATCCCAGGCAATCTCCAGCAAAGTGGCTGCAGGAGCTGGGCTGGAGCCGGGATCCTGCAGAGGTTCAAGTTCCTGGAGAGGGAGGGAGTTAGCAGACCACTGGGGCGGGGGAGGAAGCCAGGAAAGGGTCACAGCCAGGAGCTCTGAACGCTCTCCTGGTTTCCTGCACTCTCTGGCTCCCCTCTTCACTGAAATCTCCTGCTCTCCTTGACCTCTGGGTTTGCCCTGCCTCAGGCTCGGTCCCAGGCTCTCTCTGCTTTCTATCTCATGGGTCTAACTAGGAGGGACCAAAATATACAGTGAACGTTTACATTTTTAAACTTTGTCATACTGACACATTACCATGAATCCCTCTCTGAATACTTCCCCCTTGTTTCAAACACATTATCTTATCTTGCCACTTGCTGACTCACAGATCCCGCCTCTCCCATTGCACTCAAGGGGCCCTGTCACTCTGCCCCACCTCCTCTGCATGGTGAAATCCAGGAGCCTGGCCCTGTGCTGCCTCTGCCATAGCTCTGTCCTCACTCTGCAAGCATCCCTGCAGCCCACAGTCTGCTTTCCCATCTCCAGGCCCTATGCACCAACGTCAAAATGGCGGGAGAGACTCACATCCTCGATATATCCACAGCTTTAAAAACCACCTGTACCAACCGGGGCTCTGAAACAGAATGGACGCGCACGTACGTTAGGCTGCACCATGTGCCCTTGACCAAGTCAAAACCTGAAGAGCGAAACCATGTCTTCGCCTGCCTCGCCGAGTTGACACGTGAAACTAACTCTCACTATACCATGATCCCCCAGTAGTTTGAGTCCAAAGCATTCTGAAGATTTCTGTCCCCTCTTGAAGATTGTGTCCTCTTGGTTCTCCAACACAGTGTTTAAGTTTAGCTTTCCCCTTCTCTGTTGATGGCAACCTCTTTCTTCCTGTTCTCTACTGTTTAAACCTTGAAATCACATTTTCTTCCACTGGCTCACACCCCACAATCAAATCCCATTGGCTCTGCCTTGCTTACTTTGTTGCCAACGCCGCCACCTCTTACCAATCATGGCCAGAGCCAGAGACTGCTTCCAGCCTTGCACACTGGGCTCTGACCTCCACCCTGCAGCTGGGCACCCTCCTAACTGAGAGCAGAGAGCCAGCTGTTTCTGCACACTAGACCCCAGCTCACCTCCAGCTGTTCTCAGAATAAAAGCTAAGACCTCACTTCCTGGGGTGCCCTGACCCTCTTCCTCAATGACCTCATCCCCCAATGCCCTTCCGAGGACCACTCTGACCATGGTGACCACTCACACTCCTCAAACACAGCAGACGCCATCTGCGCCTCCTTCCAGGTTGGTCACCAGCAACTCCATTGTCTTCTGGTCCTCACCCGAGTGACCTTTCCCAATGAGCCCTCCCTGCACTGTTCCCACCCTGTCCTTGTCCTGCTGTGTCCTGGGCCAGGGTTTGTAGCCTCTGTCCCCTGGCACCTGCTGTGTCTTGCCTCAGTACCTTTAGGACCAAGCTGTGCCTTGTGAGGGTGGAGCTGGAGGTCCTTCTGGTTTCTCCATTGGTGATTCCCAGACACACAGGACGGCAGCCGGCACGTGTGTGCAGGATGAATGAGTTGTTCTGTTCCCAATGCGCTCTCTCCTCTTTCCTCTCCTCCATTCCATTCTGCCCCCACTAGGACAAGCTCTTGCTTCTCCTGCTCTGGTGCCCACAGCAGTCAAAAGCCCTGGAAATCTTTGCCAGGGCCTCTGACCAGTGAAAGGTCTTTGTGGACTTGGGGAACTGGGGTCCTTCAAGTTATGGGATCTCACGGGCCTCTCCTGTCATGGTTCTGTGGGCTCAGCTCTGCAGGTTGCTGGGAGGTTTTGGAATAACATCTCTATTTTTAACCCCATGGTGCCTTCTCCCCTGCCCTGTCTTTCTCCACCCTTCCCCTTTCACACCAGGCTCACTGGCCCAGCATGCACGCCCAGGAGGGGAGGAAGGGAAGGCCCAGCCACTCAGGAAGCCCCGACCCTGCCCCATGGATCTGGGTACCTGAGCCTCAGAGCACAGGGCATGGAGAAGCTCCGGACCACACTGAAGGGAATCTGAGGACCTTGGCCTCTTCCCGCCGGAGAGGGTATTATCCAGGGACTAACACTTATGCACAGGAGAGTTCAGGCCTCCCTCATCTGCGACTTTAAAACATTTTTAAAGGCAAAAGCTTCCCCTTATCTTCCTAATGTTGGAGCTAAATATTGCATCAAGTGAAAAGATTCCTACTTATTTATTTTTTAAAGTCCTTTGGGGAGCGAGGCAGTGATTCTTATCTAGAAATCAGCAGGGCAAATGGGCTAATATTTTCCAAGCTGCAGTCAGAACCAGGAAACAGTCTCCGAAGGAGGACAAGGAGAGAGGACAGAGACCCTGGAGCCCAAGGGAGGTCAGAGCCCTGGCTCCCGCGTGGGTGTCCATGGAACTGGAGCCAACAGATGTTTGCAGCTGTGGTGGGGGCCTGTCTCTGGCCTTCCTGGGGTCTCTGCCTCCCTATCACCTTCTCCTTGCCATTAGTCACTGGCTTTTGAATACTCCACTAACTTTTACGTCCAGATGTTGAAATGCTCACCATGTCAGCTCCGCTTTACCTCAATGGACCCTTACTACACCCCGGCGGGGCCTCTCCTCCTCTGCTTAAAGATCTCTCTTGGGCATCAGGGGAGAGTCTCAGGGATTTGACTTTAACCTCAAGAAAGGCCATGATGTCAACAGGCCACAGTGGCCCATGGAAAGGAGCTTATCCCGTCAGCCTCTGCTCAGCTTAGTGGATACAACGGCCTGGCCCAGCCAGGGTCATCCCAGGACAGGCGGCCTCACAAGCTGACCCTCTGTACTCGGCAGTAGGAGCAGGGTACTGTGTCGCACCTTCGAACCTGCTGGGAAGTCCTTCCTTAGGTCCAGCCTGGCCCTGTGACCCCACACCTTTGGTCAGCCCAATGTCCTCCAGAGGGGAAAAAAAAAGCTTGGGCCTTTTGAATAAGGTGAAATTACTTCAGTATTTCTTTTCCAATCTTGGTTACTTCTTATCCTTTGAAATATTCACAGCAAAACTGTATGATATCACATCAGAAAGGCCAAAATATTGTTTAAAAAAACACAGGGCCTTGAGGGGCCTGAGCTCACAAGCTGGTATTTTTTAAGCATTCATACCCGGTCAGTGAATGCATGAAGGTGAGACGTTCAGAACGAGGTTTTCATACTCCGGGGGGCTGTCACCCCCGAAGACAAGTCCAGCCTTCACAGGCACGCTGCCCAGACGCATGTCCAGCCACAGCACTTGCTGGCTCTGAGCCTGATCCTCTCTGTGTTTTTTCATCAATAAAGTCAAGGTGCTGAGAGTGCATAGGGCAGGAGTGTGCTGTGCAGCTGAGCTACGTTAGTAACAGTAAAGAAGTGAGGATTCTACTGAACGTCTTGTGCCAAAGAAGTGCTCATGATGACCACGAGCCCTTCATTTTCTACAAGCGGACATGACTTTGGTTCTCTACCCAACCTGGTAAACAGGAACTTCCTCCTAGTCTTTGGGGGCTGCTCTGGGGAAAAAGAGCCCCTCAATGCCCCAGGCTAGCACCAGCCCAAGGTCTGTCCACACAAGATCCCTGAGACCCCTTGAGCTCCCAGGAATCGAGGTCTGACCACAGCTCCTGGGCCTGCCGGAGGTCCACGTGGCAGGGCACACCTCTGGGCACCTTGGAAAGTCGGCACTCCTGCACCTGGCAGGAGGCCCAAGAGTACCCAGCTGGGACACAGCACAGGCAAAGTAGGAAGAGCAGAGCGAGCCTGTGGGAATGCGTCAGGCCCCAGCCCCCCCTCTAAGTGCTATGAAGCATCTCTGTGAAACGTGATCAATGATATCATGAATGCTGTTGCCAAGTGCTGCCCAACGGAGACGCAGGCTAGTAACAGCCTAACACTGTGCCCTCCTCCACCTCATTCATCAGATCTGGCGCCGTGAAACTTCTGGCTCTCCCCCAAAGTCAAAATGACCATGGAAGGTGAACATTTTGAATCAATTCAGGACATCGAGGGAGGCATGACAGCATCACTAAAAAGACTCATAGAAGAGGTATTTCAGAACTGCTGCAGAAACTGTTGAAAATAGTGGGATAAGTATGCTTGAATTGATGGGGAGTATTTTGAGAGTGGTTAATAGCAACGCACCCTTTAATGCAATAAACTTTTTAAAATTTCAACATTTACCATAGTTTTTTGCTCACACTTCCTATGTGGCTCATAACAACAGATTCCCCAAGTTCTGGGACAGGAAGTGTGAGGTCCAGGTGTCAGCAGGACTGTGCTCTCTCTGAGGCTGGACAGGAGGATCCTTCCTGAACCACCTGGATTCGGGTGGTCTTTGGCAATCTTTGGCATTCCTGGGTTGGTGTCAGCACCACCCCAAGTCTTGCCCAAATTTCACATGCCTCTCCCCATGAGTCTGTCTTTCACAGTGTTTTTATGGAAGGACACCAGTCATGGGGGACTAGGGGCCATCCTGCTCCACCATGATCTCATCTCAACTTAACCTATGACATCAGCAATAATCCCATTTCTACACAAGATCATCAAACTTCAATATGTCTTTTTTTGTGAGACAAAATTCAACCCAGAACAGAATGCTATGAGAAATTTAATAGGATCTATTTTTCAGCCAGAAAAACAAAAAAGTGAGTGTATCTCTTGATGAAGATACAGATACACATTACCTGAACAAGATCGCACCCCACATGACGTGCCCACCAGGATCACCTCCCTCCTCACAGCTTCCTGTCACTCCTCTGTCTCCCACCAAATGGCCAGGTCACTGTTTGACGTGTGGACCTTTCCAGGTCCCCTGTTTGTCCCTCTACTGCCACACACACCTATGTTATGTGAAAGTCACCCTCACGCAACAAACCAGGAAGGCCTTGGTTTACAAAAACAGTACCAATCGTTCCATGTGCATTTTCTGAATCTTGCATTTCTCATGCAACAACTGGAAGAAGTCCTTCCCGGACATCATATTAGGTTCTGAAGCATTATTTTTACTGATTACTTTATACATTCTGCAGCACAAGATTAGCCTAATATTAATGGTGATCATCTTAAGACATTTGAGAGAGAATCTCTCTTCCTTTATGTTTGTTTACAAGCTGAAGCTAGCGCAGGGCCTGAAATCAGGTAGCCATTCACTAAACACACGTTTTGAAACTGAAGTTGAAGAATTTTTGCAGAAATCTCAACTCTGACTCTAGTAGCATTGGTGCCATCCACCTAGTCTTCTTCCTGCTTGAGAAGGAACACTCAGATTTCACACTCACAGGGCCCTTCAGCACTGCATATAGCCCATGATGTTTAGTTAGCTTACCAGCTTGCCATCTACATCTCCATCCGGGAAGGAGACTCAGACGGCTGATAACCCAGCCACTCAGTGGAGTGGTCACACTGAGAATTCAGATCTGCCAGTCCTCCCTGCCCAGCACTCTGCTGCATCTGATTTCAGTTGAACATCATCTCATTTGCTCATTTGATTCGCTCAGAAAGTGTCTATTTGGTTATTTCCAAAATCACATTCCAAAGGTTTGCAACCATTGCAAATATACAAAGTAATGGAGCAAACAATAAGCAATATACTAGCTTTGAAATTTATGTCTCTTACATTGCTTTCTTGTGATACACTTTGTTCTGTTTTGTTGTGTTTAATTTTACACTTTTGATATAATTGCATGTATATTTGAGTGGGTAAGATGGATGACCATATTGCTGTTTTTGTCAGATCGTGGAGCAGAACTGTTAACAGTCTCACTATTTGAATGTCTACTTTACATGTTTTAACTTTGTAATTTGAACAACTATTCCCAAGAAGTCAGTATGTAATTTGTCAAGTAATAATTTCTTAGGATTTTTTGTTGTTCTTTTCCTTTTTTCCTTGGAATTCTGTATTGTTGCTACCCTTTATCCTGTTTTGTTTTTTCTCTTTAAATAAAATTTTAAAAAAAACAATAAGCAATATAAAGTTTTAGTAACCCAGGAACCCAGCAACTCCACAAAGATCTGTTCTGATTCTCCTTTGATTATCAAAACTCAGGAACTTGCATTTAGTGTCACACATCAACCATACAGGTTCTAAGAATAAAATAGAAACATTAACCCCTACACAGCTGGGCCATCAGGAGATGGTGACAGAGGGAAACCTGGGGTTGGGGTGCTAAGCTGAGCTGGGACAGCGGTTTCCCAGGAAACTACACTGTGGGCACCACTGCCGTGTGTTCCCTACCTCTAGAAGTACAGATCCCAGGTAGAGGGTTGACAGCTGTGGTGGATTGATAACTGATAACAAACGTCTCAGTAGCTACACCATCATCATCATTATCATCATCTGCCTGATGGAAAAAGAAGCTACTTAACTTCGACAAGTGATCCTCAGAAGAAATGTCTTCCCTTTGGGAGATTAAGACGCCCTGTACTGTAAAATCCAGCCACAAAACTTCGCTGATCTCACTAATCAATCCCATGCAAACTCATCAGCCAAACAGCATGACACCTGAGAAGTATCAGGCCCTGGTAATTTATCCCCTGTCTTCCCAGACAATTAAGGACCTATAACTCCTGTGTGCAAAGCCACCCTGCAGCTACTCCTTTGTAACAGCTTTGCAAGACACCACCAGAACAATTAGGTCAGCAAAGGGGCCCCCCCGCAGAGCAGTGTCAGCAGCCAATACGAACGTGGGCGAGCTTCCTGGACCACACCTCGCAGGTTTGCAAAGGTGATGTTCTGGCCCAGGATCCCGCAAATTGCCTGGAGGTCTGAAGCAGGCTTTACAGAATGACAGCAATTTGACCAGCAGCGCCTGAGTGGCAGATGCTTTCTGCACACTGTCAAGCTTCATGTGGCACAATGGAGGCAATTCCAGGACTCTGGGCACACAGTGAGCCTGGGATGGCTGTTGAAAGAGCAGGCAATGAGCGTGTCACAGAATTGGGGCGGCAGTGAGGGGCGGTATAGTAGGAGAGCCAGCATTCCGAAAGAGTAACAGATCATCTCTTTCGGGCCCTTCATAGAGCAGATGAACTCAAAGAGATCAGACAGCTTAATGATTTCTTGCTGAAGGGCCACACAGAGAGGTGTATGCGTCTCCAATCCAATCACGGTTCTCTGCCTCATAATCTAAATTGCCAGTTTGCACTGCCCAAAGGCTCCTGCTGATTTCTCGGAACTTTGTCCTCACCTGATAGGGAGCTTCAGGATGACTGACTGTTGTGGACCTGAGCAGGTCAGGTTGGGGCTGTACCAATGGTCTCAATCTAAAGGCTTCCACTGCGCGCCACTAATACGGCTCAAAGCCCCCAGGTAATCCCCGCTGGCATTGAGTATTTTGCTGTCACTCACCAATCCTGTCAACTCTTATCTTTGACCTAAAAATCCTTGAAAGCTAATTCTTAAAATGTAAAATCTTCAGCCAGTAAATGTGAGTACAATGATTTCTATTAAGATCCTTGTCTCCTTTTCAAAAACCAGAATAAAAGAGGCAATAGGAAGCCAAAAGGAAATATAATTATAGTTCTTTGCCTTGATTTCCATCTCATTTCCAAGAGAAATATGAAGAATTGTATAGCACGTGAGCTGATTTCAGCTTAACAACAGTAAACTCATTAGAAGCTATTAGGATATTTTGGAAAAGAATATGGAGTGGAGGTTGTAAGAGAAAAGCTGAAAATGTTATTACTCTAAAACTGGTATAAACTTTCTATGTGAATGTTCATACTACAGAGATAAAATTAGGATAAAAAATAGAAATATGCTCTCAAATTAAGTATTGCCTCCTCTATCCACAGAAAAAGGCTACTTATGAGTGATTTCTGCTTTGGTCCACATCTATGTATGCTGAATCTCCATTGTTTTTTTGTTTTTGTTTGTTTTTATTTTTTTCTTTCACAAGAATACTTGTCCTCTCTTAGTTAACAACATCAAAAGCAAATGAAACAAAAATGACCTAGCAGACATGACTCCCATCTCAACTCCTACCCCAGCCTTACGTCACTTACCCATTGTTGGAAAGGGTGGCCATCTAGGGGAAAAAAAAAAAAAAGCACCGTCCACCCACAAGCTGGGAGAACCATTTGTTACAAACCATCAGATCCTCCAAGCACCTGATACAAAGCAATGACTTCAAATGCAAGGTGACCACGGGAGGCTTCAGTTTCCCCAGTCCAGGAGCTGTTTGACTTTTGCTTTAAAAAAAAAAAAAAAAAAAAGAAAGACATGATTTATTCCTCATTTGGAAGATGGAAATACAGAATCCTTTTCTTCATAAGATGCCTTGAAAGAAATCACTTTTGACAGATTTTTTAATCAAAGTTCTTGAGCAATGGCACAAATGAAAAGGAGTGGGATTGACTCCTCCAAAACAAACAAACAAAAAGCAGGGCTTCCCCCAGGGACCAGTTATAGTATTTCATGAATAGCTTACACTCAGCATTACACAATGCTGAGTGTAAGCTATTTTCCAAATGACTACAAACATTTATGAGTTATGCTACAGAAAGACGCATCACTGACCATCTGTGACAAGCTGTGTGCCTGGATCACACCAGTTGTTCGTTCCTTCCTTTGAACAGCTGGGTTTGTTCCTGGATCCAGCGATTCCTTTTGCCTTTGGTTTGGCCGGTGGCCCTGTGCCAGGCAGTCCTCCTGCGGGTCTCATAGTGAGCGGAGCGCATCCCACTTCTCCCTGAGGTTCCTCTATGACTCTGCTGCTGGTAAATTAAGCTGGGGTACCAAACATTACCCCTGCCCAAGGCTTACCACCCGTTTTGTCCTCACTTGTGTTATGGAGCTCTGATGAGTAGCTACTTTTCCCCACAAGGCCCACTTCCGGGTTCCAGACCGGAAGGAGCAGCCTCTGGTGGGCACCACTTCCGGGTTTCAGGAGGAAGGAGCAGCCCCTGGTGGGGATCACATCTGGGTTCTGGGGGGGGGGAGTAGGGAGGAGCAGCCCCGTGGGGACGGTCATCCTCCCAGCCAGGGACAGAAGAGCCCCGCAGCGAGGGCTCCGCAGGCTTCTCAGCCGGCTGCACGCCACTTCTACATTCATGGCAGAAGAGGTCCTGGGGTGGAGCGGGACAGGACGGGGACCGGGAGCACGCTCTTCCCACTGCCAGCCGAAGGGTTTGAGCATTTGGAACAGAGATTACAATTTACCACGCAGCTTTGGTGGTCAGTGCAAGGGAGCAGACCATGTAGTTATTCTCCCAGAGAACCACGTTTGCCCTCCGGATGCCACCTTTCATGCCCGGCATGCGGCTCTGTTGTCACACCCCTGTGCATTTGATGACGTTTCCTTTGAATGAGGAAGGGCTGTAGCTGTAGGCGATATCTTAGCCGCAAAGTCAGCCACATGTTAAACAGCTACACACGTAACTCAGCTGAAGAATGGTGACCTACAGGACTGAGCCTAGCTCTGCAAAGCTGCCCACCTCAAGGCCCGGACACAGAAGAGACAAAGCAGACTGGTGTCCCACAGTCTTCTAGGCCCCTGTGACCTAAATCCTCCTTGCCAGGTCCTGGCTCAGCGATTTCATCACCTCCCAGTTGGGCCAGGCTCTTTTGAAAGCCCACAAGCCTGGGCCTGGCCCGGGAGGCTCCCACCATCAGCTGGAGAAATGCTTAAAAACAAGCTTCTGGACCAAAGGAGCCTCCCGGGCAGGAGCTTGGTCCAGGAGCTTGTGTTTAAGCATTTCTCCAGCTGATGGTGGTACAGGCTGGATGGGTTTGCCCCCGAGAGGATCTCAGGGGGGCCCTGAGGTGGGCTGGGCTGTCTGGGAATGGGGACCTCCTGTGAGCCAGGGGCCCTCTTCCTCACTCTCAGGTCACTGTATGAATGTGCTCTCACCTCAGGGGCAGGAGGAGGAAGGAATGCACTGCAGAGGGGCAGGGGCATGAGGAGATCTTCCTTAGATTCAGTTTGATTTCATTGCAAAGCCACAGGTAAACATCCAGCAACACTCAACAGTGGAGCCCACGCACTGAAAGGCTGAAGGCCTGGAGGGTGGTGTGCACCACGGTGCTGTCTCTGGTAAGTGGGGCTCCCAGAAACATTTGTCACCTGTCACCACCCCCTTTCAGGGGCTCTGAGGCTAGCATGGATGCTCCCAGAGAACTTATGAAGTACAGTTGAGACACAGGCGTGTTAATTTTACACAGATGGTTCGATGGTTGTAAGCTTAATTTCTCTCTCTGTCATGTGTTGCTATTAAGTGCAGTTAAGAAGCCATCCTCCCCCCAACTTACAGCCCTGGAATCTGCCTCAACACAGCTACAGTCAAGAATTTCCAGACCGCGTTCTTTGAGGCACTGCTATTTTACACATTTGGGTTCCATGGAATAGTTTTCAGGTAAACATGGTTTCTAGGCTGTGTGTGTGTCTAATTTTTTCCACATGGTTAATTTGAGAGTGGATACTTTATTTCAGCTAAGTTCACCTTCTGCTTCCAAATTGTTTCCATCTTATGATATCATAAAGTCTTAAGTGAGGGAACCCTAAAATCACATCAGAAATTAAACAGTAAAAATATTGCCACCAACTAGTAGAATATTTGGAATAATATTTAACTATCAGGGTATTATTATTTCTGCTTCTTAGTATTGTTTGCTGTATGTATGTATCTATAAGTGATACTCTGATTTTATATATCATTAGAGCAGTGTATGTAAGAGTTTCCAATGTGTGTACATATTCCCCACATGCCCCATGTGTCCAGTATACTTATCATCTGTCTGTCATCTGTCTATACCTTCTATCTGCCTGTATGCAAGAGCATTCATATTCATCGGTAATAATTTTGAAGACATGGCGAACTTCTGCCATTTGAATGTCTCTGCTCGCCAGGGGTCATAGACACAGAATAAACCTGTCTGTTCTTTCTGCCAACCTATAAATATAAATGTGCAATTGAGGACACGATTGCTGGAGAGACCAGGCTTTCTTTATGTGATTTAACTTTGAAATGTCTAACCCATCCTGAGCCGGGTTACAAATATTGGCAGCAATCAACCAGACTTCTGAAGTGGAAAAGTGACTCACAGCACAGAGGCCAGCAACAAGCCTTTCGCCACAAAGGCTGTGAAATCCACAGGTGAGCATGGATGTTGGTAACCGCGTGGCACCTTGCTCAGGTGTCAGCGTTGTGTCTCTGGGAAGTTTCCAGATGACGACTCCCACCCGACAACTCCTGAGGAAACATGGCCGCGATCATTGGTCTCACAGGGAAAGCAGTACGTGTGATGGAGAAAGATCTCCCTGTGCTGCGTGGTTTCTACTCAGGGACATAACAAACAAGAGGCCAAGAGGAAGGAGATGAAGCCCTCTGTGTGATCCTCCTTCCTCCACCGCCTCTGCTTTTCCTCTGATCAGAACGTTCGATTTCTCTCAGATCCAAGTGTGCACTCTTGGAAGGGAAGATGATCACACAGTTATAACCACAGAGAACCCAGTCCTCACTACCATGTGGTGAGAAGAATTCTCTGGTGTGGAAGATGCCTTTGCTTCCTTTGATTTTCCCATCATGGGATGGACCCTCCTGGATCCTGTCCATGACTACAGCAAGGGACAGCCCAGGGACACCTCAGGGCTACTTCAGAACCAGCAGGAAGGACTGACAAGGCAGGACCAGGAAGAAGGGCTCCTGGGAGTATCTGAGGCTTTTACTGGTTTTGTGAGTTATTTGGGGAAAGAGTGACAGGAGGAGCGGAGATAGGAAATGGGTTGAAGTATATTCTCGAAACTCAGAGTGA
Organism: Dolichotis patagonum; assembly: GCA_004027295.1. NCBI lineage: Eukaryota > Metazoa > Chordata > Mammalia > Rodentia > Caviidae > Dolichotis > Dolichotis patagonum. The sequence continues at coordinate 37,625 of PVJX010006934.1, forward strand.
CACTAAGTAAAGATAAAAGGGAATAAGACACCCGTGTTATACATTTTTGTTTTCAAAACAATTCAGTCTACCAATGATGTTTTGGAATCAGGAAAAAGGAAGTTCTTTCAGCTCAACCAGCAAAGAGGAAACCAAGCTTTGATCACTTCAAAGAAAGCAAAATACAGTAAATGGGGAGCCTTTGAGGATGGATGGAGAAGAGTAGTTTGTGAGGATGTAGTAATAGAGCAGCCCTTATAAGAGGCACTGAATACACCCAAGTATCCTGTGTCTACCTGCAGGGCAGGGGCTTATGGTACTGATCACTAGGCCTGCAGTGTGGGGGCGAGGAGCCATCAGCCCTCCCTGCAGAGAGTGGTGGGACAGAAAGGAAGCCAGGCACAGCCTGGAGAGGGGTACAGGGAGCCCACCCAACAACTCAGCAGTTGTGAATTGTTATGTTCCTACTTTTAAACAGTGACAGCATAAAACACCAAGCCAGGAAGACAGGGAGCCCAAAATGCTGTCTCCCTGTGACAGGGTCATTCTGAGGTGCTTTGAGAACCTGATATAGTTCAGACTGTGGGGCCAGAACCTGGATCTTCATTTATATTCCAGATCTCAGCCTCAGATGCAACACCCAGCAATTTTGTAATCAGAAAGGTGCAGAAAAATTCCAGAGATAATGAAGCCAATATACCCCACAGCATTAATACTTCTGGGCTGAATTTAGGAATAACCCATGTATCCATCGTTAAATAGTCTGTGTCATTTATTCCTTTGAGACAGCTGTGGGATTTCAACATATTAGAGCATGTGACATATTGGCCTTTGGATAGGATTTGAAATTTTTAGTAGATTCGGGATTTGTGGTTTTAGTTTGAAGGGACTAAGAGAATTATAAGTTTGCAAAAGTTTTTGCACTATAAAGGAAGATAATTGCTGTACTTATTATATTTCTAAGAGCTGAATATAAGGTGAAAAAGAAATTGCTTGTTGGATTTTGAAGTCCTGTGAGGAAAATGACATATTTCAGATACACTCAATTTTGAAAGTACTTTAAAGATGTTTTTAGGGATTTAAGTAGATCTTTAGGTTTAGCAGATGGTTTTGATGGACCCCATTTGTTCAACTTATGAATTGATCACACACATACTAATAAATGCAAGTGGTCATTCTTATTAAAATCCCTAAGTATATTTAATAAAACAATTTTGTCATCCTAACAGATTAAGAAAACCTAATTTTTACTTTAAAAACAACAATGATTTAAGCAAAAATTACTTCTCAATTTGTAGTCTTTCCTGAGACAAAATCTTGACTAAGCTTTTAAAAAAAAATCTTTTGTGTGTGTGCCTCAAATGGACTCAAGAAGGTGTAATATTCTGCTGTAGACTATAAGTAGGGCTATTTTCCTTCCTTATTAAGCCATTTGAAAAGAGAAAAATGGCCCAAATATTTTGGCTAATTTTAGAGTCTCTGCTACATCAGATGTGACCTTTTCTAGTGGAATATTGAGTTACATCCATTTACATTATTAACAGCGATATGATGACAGTTTTACCTTGCAGTTTCTAAAGGCAGGTCCCCCGCTTTCTACATGGCCACCAGGGATACTTTGTAACATGGCCCTTCTTTGTGTTCACTTGAAACCCGAAGCCACGTGTACTTCTCAGTGCCACTGTAAAGCATCGCTGGATGTGACAGCGATGAGGACTCCATCTGCAGAGGGGGTCCCTCCACGCATACACCCCAAGGCTGGAGAGAAAGGAAGTAACAGCTTCAAAGCTGAAGGTGCATTAGCATGAAAAGCACCCATACCATATGTGGCACGTGGTAAAAGCTAAACAGACTAGGTGTCCTCTCCTCTCCACTCCTAGTATCGGGCCTTGTTTGCCTTCTTCCTGGAAGACTGGGGTGCAGGGTGGGGGAAGTAACCACACCCACAAGCCAGGAGATTTGGGGAGGGTTTAAGACAGCTTTCCCGGGACTCTGAGCCCAGACTGCTATGGGCTCAGCATAGCCTCCTCTCCCTGGTCACAGTCAGCCCCTGGAGACCCATATCAGGCAAAGCGGAAACAATTCTCTTAAACACAGGCCCAGCTCCTCTTTGCACGAGCCTCCTCCCTTGGTTTCCTTGTGTGTTATAGTCGCTCATTTGTAGACCCAGCTCAGCCTGCAGAGCCCATATGTGGACGGTCAAGGTCATCAACCTGAGACCTGTTCCCAGGGCATGATGAACAGCTTCAGGGGCAGTCCTTGAACTTGCTTGTCAAAGTTGATGTGAATACAAATACTGTAATTTTACAGGGTGGGAGTCCCCAGCTTCCTCCTGTTCTCCAAGTTCCCACAGGCAGCAGAGTTAATATCCACCATTGAAGGTACTTCCCCACTCCTTCTCAGGGCTGGACTCTGCTGACCTTGTTTCAGTTCCTTAGAACCCCGTGGGCTGACAGCTGCCGGTGGTGAGTTAGCACTGATGCAGACAGCAGCAGCTGGGGGCTCTGGACTCCGCTTCCTGAGCCAGCTTGGCCTTCTCACTGCACAGGATTCAGTAAGGTGACTGTTGGGCCACACTGATATAAATATCAAAGGTATTTTAAAGTAGCATTTCACTATGTAAACAGAGAATAATTTAACTTTGACAAGACCACGTGGAAGACATGTGCATCCTTGAGAAGATGCATCTTCGACAGCCTTAACCTATGGACAAAGTTTCTTGGACTCATTGCTCACCCCTCTCGCCCCATGCACAAGCTGCAGCAGGGACCTTGTCACCTCCCTCTCCATGAAAAGAGTCTACAGTCTGAGGGAGAGAAGGAGGGGACTCTTCAGGGAAAAGTGGCCAGCGAGGGTCACAGAGGAGACAGGACTCACACTGCTCCTCCTGAGCAAGGCGTCTGCCTGTTTTAGGGTGGGCACAAAAGGTCTTAGAAAACCTCTCAATCTCTGCAAATTAGGAACGAGTGGTTGCCCTTCAAATGAAAATCTCTAAATAACCCTCTCTGAGGAAGTATTCAGAGTTCCATGCTAAGCCCAAATAGCGAGGGAGTGGCACAGAACTCCATTAAAGACATGGCATTTGAAAGCCTAGAAGAAAACCTTGATGTGAGGAGAATTGCTCTTTCTGCTAAAGAGCAAAGTGTCCCCCTGCCAGAAAAATGCCACATCAATTCCTAGCTAAGTGGCAGTCTTGGCCATCTGGCAGGAGGCTGTTTCTGACTCAATCAGCAATCAGCTTCAAATCAGTGAAACGAAAAGTTGCTCCTCCTTCAAGTGGTCATGTTTGTATCCACTTGTTCCCCATAACGACCTCCTGCTACCCTGAAGATGCTGCCCTTTCCAGGACTGTCCAGTCTCTGTGAGCACACACTGTACCAAGCAGTTACTGTTGCTGCAGTCACTGGGTAAGGGTCCCTCATTCAGAGGTCTCCTATCTCAGAGCCACACACTCCACTTCAGCATCCTCCCAGGGTCCTCCTGGGACACAGAGGGACCTGACAGGCTCGCTGACCCTCAGCCTCACCAGAGGAAAAGCTTGATGACAACTGTCCCCCAAAGAAGTTCACTTAGAACAATTGTCCCCACCCCTGGAACATTTGACAGTGTTTGGAGACATTGTCAATTGTCACAACCAAAAGATTTGCTACTGGCCTCTTTGCTACTGGCGGGGGGAGTCAGGGATGCAGTGAACAGGCTCCAGGGCACCCAGGACAGAGCCCCAGGACAGAGTTCCACATTGGCCACTGGGTCAGGATTTTCAGAGGCTGGTGCTGTGCATGGTTAACTTGCATGGTTATCTGCTTCCTCTGAGAAGCTGTCACTGCTTCTGAGAATGAGAAAAGCCACTTTTTAGAGGGAAGCAGAGAGGAATATGAACAGCAAAAAATCTGATCTGCAAAATAAAGAGTATCCCCTGCACGTTCTGGACATCAGGGACCATTGGTGCCAGATAAAAGCTGAGGAGTTACACCAGGGGTGTCGATGCCACTGGTGATTTTGTACTCATCTCTCTTTTTGGTTTCATAGGGCAATTGAACATTTTTAGTTTAACATTGAAGTCTCTTTGGAATGTTTGGTAAGTTTACTTTCTAAAAATCTACTGATACCTCTATTCTAAGAGTGCACAAAAATATGCATAGCAGCATTATTCAAAATAGCAAAAAGTGGAAGTGATCCAAATAGCCATCAGTTAGTGAACAGATATAAAGATGTGGTATGTCCATACAATGGAATATTATTTGATTTAAAAAAAGGAATGAAATACTGATATCTACTATAGCATGAAGAAAGCACAGAAATATATATATATATATATATATATATATATATATATATATATATATATTAAGTCATATCTATGAAACAAATAGATTGGGGTTGTCTGGAAGATAGGGTAGAATTTCTAGGGTTAGAATGAAGGTTGATTGCAAATAGGCATGAAATCTCTTCTGAGGCTACTAGAAATGCTCTAAAGTTAGATTTGAGTAATAATTGTCCAATACCAGGCATGCTAATATTAAATGATGATGGGGTTTATTTTGGTAAGTTACTATGTGCAGTGAACAGTTCCTAACCAATTTCAAACCATTTAACCCATATCCCTTCCTGGCCTCCTTCTTTGTCCCCTTCCTCGTCACTGGAAGTTCATTTACCACACGCCCTGAGCTTTGGTTAACTAAGGCCTACATTTTAATAGAAAAGCAGAGAGCCAGAATGTTGCTCTTGAGCCTGAGTCATTCCTTAATAATGGTTCACATTGGATCATGCTTGACTCATGGAGAACAAAGCGGCAGCTCTGGTATGACAGTCCAGGGCCACCAGGGTGGCAGAAGCATTCCTTCTCTCCAGTGCATCCTCCTGGCATCAGCAGGGCCCTGCTTCCAGAGGGGACGACTGCCGTTCTGCCTTGCAGACCCACAGAGGGGCTGAGCGGGCCTGTCTTCCGCATTGCTGACTTCCCGGAAAGGTACCCCAAATCCAAGCAGCATCTCCTTCCGCTTTCACGTCTGCCACAGTGCCACAGATGATAGCCAGGACAGTGTCCCTCAAAGTTCTCCCCACTGCCACACAGCTGTCCTGTCTTCAGCACTGCCTGTGATACCTGCTTCCCTAGTTTATCTCGTGTCTCTACATAGGCAGAAAAGAACTGACCCAGCCCATCTCACTTTTAGGCCATTAAAACAACAACCACCACACAGCAAAGACCTAACCGAACTCAAAACACTCCCCAAAATAGAGTCACTGTCCCATCCTTGAATTCACACTTACATCAGGCATAGTACAAACTGATTAACCACATATCAGTGACAACCACTTTCTCATTTACCTAACAAGATTATCTTCCAAGGAGAATTTCCTTAGCAAGTAGAGATTTGGCCAGGCTGTAAGGAAAGGAGATGATCTAAGAAGCCTGCTGGGAAAATCATCCGACTGGGGCCACCCGCTGGTGGCCAAAGCTTGTCACAGAGCATGTTGTTTCAGTGAGAACAGTAAATGAAAAGGAGATTTGCTGCAGCCCCGGAAATATCTAATTATTTCTATTCCTAAAACAAACCAGCTGTCTTTCCCTACCACATTGTTTCACCGATCTGCTGAAATAATTTGTGATTCTGTCGCTCCATTACCAAACTAAGGGGCATAATTCTCCCAATTAAGAATGTAAGTCAAAAGAGAAGACACAAAAAGAAAGAAACGTCTCCGGGGATATTTTGCTAAACTTTAAGAGAACTGAAGACTTGCCCTTGCCAAATAGTAAGTGCTAAATCCAGAGGGCTGTCACCGCTTCAAACAAGCAGACAGATGTTTGTTCTCAAGCCCATTTTCCTCTCAGTGGCGTTTTCAGGGTATTATACACTTCCTGATGCCATATTTCAGTGGAAATGTGTTTTTTTTTGTTTTAAAAAGTTATTTTGTTAAAAAAAAAACCCCACTGAGCATTTTGGGGTACACCTTGGCCTATTGGAACAACGCCTGAGATTTAACAACATAGGAAAAAGTAGAACCTGCAAAGATGAGTTTATTCACACACAAATTCGGACGGACACTGTAGGAAAAGCCTGTTCCTTCCTCTTTTGGTTCACCACCTCCTGAGTGATCCTAGTATAGACCTGACGTCCTGAACTGGGGGAGGAGGACTTTGCCCCAATGAGTATTTAATGAAGAAAAAGGACAGTGTCTTTGGCAGACAATTCGGGATGTCACTCATGTCTCAGGGGTGGAGGCCAGGGACAGTGCGCCAGCCAGGCACACCCTGCAGTGCCAGCGGCACAGAGGTGGAGAAACACAGCTTAGATAGAACCTGGCCTCCTCCAGTTCTTCACAGTGGATGAGCCATTCCCTGCCTGTGCTGGCTTCACTATCTAATCTGGGCAGAAATACGTTCTCAGCGTAATCTAGGGTACTCTCCAGTACAGAGATGTTTCGGTTTGGATGTAAATGTCCTCTGAAAGTATCATGTATTCAGAGGCAGGGCTGTGGGAAGGTGACTGGATCAGGAGCGCACCTTACTCACGAGTGAATTTAATCCACTGCTGACTCATAGCAGAAGGTACTGTTAGGAAGTGGGGCCTGGTTGGAAGTGGTTTAGAAGACTGAATCCTTGTCCCTTGCTCCTCCCTTTTCTCTCTTCTTCCTAGATGCCACAAGTGGGACAACTGTCTTCCACCATATCCTTCCACCACACCATTTCTGCCATGGAGCCAGTTGACTGTGCACTGAAATTGTGAACTAACATAAATCTGTCTTCCTTTAGATTGTGCGTGTTGGATATTCTGGCTCAGTGATGGAAAAGTGGCTAATAAAAGAGAGCTTTGTACTAGAGCTCTATTTTGATGGCATGGCCTGGATATGGCCTGAATGTATTCCCCGAGAACTCCTGGGCTTGGTTCTCTGTGTGGTGGAGGGAGGTGGTGATGGAGGCAGAGGCAGCAGAATCTTTAAAAGACAGGACCTAGTAGGAGACGATCAGGTCACTGTGGGTACCACATTTGGGAAAGATTAATGCAGTTTTCAAGGGGCTCTGGTTAGTTCCCATGATGCAAACTGTTACTAAGTGAGTAAGTGACTTAACCCATATTCTAACCGACACACACAGGTAACTATAGATACACTCATGTGCAGCTCGTGAGGAAGTTCTGTGAATGAATCACACTTGATCTCTCGTCCCTGTGATTCATTCTCCATCACACTGACAGAACCCAATGTGTATTCCTGTCAGTGCCACTTCTGCCTTTTAAACCTGTACCCTAGTTGGTCTCATTAACGCTGACTTGGTTTTCATCGTCAACCTCACTTTTCTTTTCAGCATCTTCTCTGTTCAATCAAAACAATTGTTCCATGATTTTTCTTTCTTATCATGTCAGCCAAAATATTCCCTTTATTACTCTCCAATCTGATATTTGAGCTCAAAATGCTTTCCAGAGTACACGCCTGCCATGGCACTACCTTCTTCAGCCCAGACACTATTGAATCTGATTCCACTGTCTCAGTACAAGTGCAGCCCTTCTCAAAGTCTTCATCCCCACTGCCTCGGTATCTTTGGCTTGGACACACAGTCCCCTTTGAAGTTAAAAGAACTTCCTGTGATAAAATTCAGAGACAGTGGGTTTTGGCTGTACTTTATCAGCCTTTGATATTAAAATATAAACTTGTTGTTAATTGATACCTACATGCCTGACTTCTCTTAATCAATAAAAGTGAAATTAAAAAACAGCACAAAACACTCACTAAACTCTGTCCTACCTTTTGGAAAGTGCACAGAAAGATGCTTCTCTGGTCTGTGTCGGAATATCTGGAGTGAACACTGTGAGCATCAAATGTGAGATGCGTCAGTATTCATTATCCAGTTTCATTACTCCACTGTCGCCGAGCTCTTCTGTCATGCAGGTATCTTGCAAAAGTGCAAGTGTGGGAGCCATGACACATTCCCGATCGAAATTAGAAATTGCTGAAGCATTTGCCTACAAATGCAAGTTCATCAGTCAGTCCTATCTGTATTTTTTTTTCTCCAGGATGAAAGGCAACGTGGACATATCAGAACCATTCGACAGTGACACAACTTACCTTCTCTAGGACCCGTTTTTACTTCCAAAGTGTTAGTCACTCAGTGCACTAAGCAGGAGATAAAACGTGGAAAAATAGTATTTGTTCCTTCTCTGTCAGGGAAAATTGTGTGATGTTGGGGGCTGGGGTGAGTTCTCCTCTTCCTGACTTTGCTTCCTCATTTGCAAAACAGGGAGAGCAAAGTTCCATTAATTTAGTAATAAATTATCTCATTACTGAGTGTAAACACTGCTATTGTGTAGCATTTATTTCGGCAATCTGTCAGGACATTTTGAAATTTCTGCGTGAAATACACAGCTTAATGCATTGTTTCTCCTTCTTTCTCTAGCATGGCGTATTGGAGGACACCAGGCAGAGTGGTGAACACATGGGCTATGTAAATAAAATGCTATTCAATTTACTCCAGAGGGATAAAAGGAAATGTAATTAAGCTCCCTAAAAGCCTTCCAAATAAACTTCCCTTAAAGAAGGAGGGGAAAAGGAAGCCATAATTGATCAAAGGAATAAATCAGACTCTGTGACACATAGAGATGAAGACCAGATTGGGGCAGGCCGCAGAGAATCCGCTAGGGCAGGAGCCAGAGACGCCAAGCCAGCAGAGAGGCATGTTTCCTGTCTGAGGTCTCTCTCTCTCTAGCTCTCTCTCTCTCTCCCTCCCTCCCTCTCTCCCTCTCTGCATTTCTCTGTCTCCTTTTCCCCTTCCAACTCCGTCTTCCTCCCCTTTTCTTCTTCATGTGCATACAATTCAATATTAAATGTATGCATGTTTCCATTTAATGATGAAAAGCCAAGACTTCAGTAATACATCACAAAAGGAAGAGAGTGAGAACGCCCTGTAGATCTGTAGAAAGATTTCCTTCTGGCGTGTATGCCTGCTATGAAGACCTGCAGAGCACTCACATCAGATAATGACCGCTAGAGACTGTATTGGTGTTTTGTTCATTTGCTTGTTGGTAGGTTGGTTGTTTGGTTAGTTGGTTGGTTGGTTGGTTGGTTGGTTTTTTTGCGAAATTTTAGCTACTGATCAAGTTTTTATTTTCTTTTTTGAAAAGAACACTAGTAGAACAAGTACTACTATGAATGTTAAATATTTTACAATGATTTTTAGCTCACAGTCGGGTTGAATTTACAAACTAGTTAGAAAGTTTCACAAAATAAACATGTTTTGTATTTGTTCCAAAATTTTTAGCCTTCAGGATATGTGAATTAAAGCAAAATTATATTCATACCTTGGGGCTCTGTAATTTTACCTGGTTTGAAATGAGAGATCATCACCTTCCTAGGGTCATTAATGTTTCTGAAATTCGCCCACCACAGACACTGTTGCTGTGAGCCTTCTCCTTTGTGTGTGTGTATCCCAAAGATTCAGCAGTCTCCACACGTAGAGGGACCAGACTTTGAACAAATTGTGGGATTGATGCTTATGTATCAATAAGCATGAAGCCATCAAAGTATAACTTTCCTCTCTCAAGGATTATGTATCTGTATCATAAGAATCATAAAATAAAATAAGGAGTTTCCACTAAAAGTGTGTATATTATGTTCTATAATTTATTAACTGTCACCTACATACTGTTTTATTTGTTTTCATCTTCAGCAGTTCAAATATGAATGTGCTCTTCTTCCATCGACAAGAGTTTTTGAAAAAATTAGTACACAGTGGAAAACTGCCCTGAAATACGACTATGCATGATAATCAATCACAATTGATTTTCTTTTGCTCCACAAAGACAATGAAGATCTGAGACATTCTGTTAAAATAAGGATTTAAAATCTAAAATAAGCATAAAACAATGACTGGAAATAAAATGAAATTAAATCACAGTGTAACATCCCTGTAACAAAAACAATTCTTGAAACATGGATAAGCATAAATGGAAAAATCTATTGCTTTTTTTTCCGTAAACATTCATCAGAATAATGCCACACTACCATTTGTGGGAGATGCTTGTCAGAAATAGTCAGAAATAATGTATCTCAGGGGAAAGATTTCATTATTAGGTGTGATAAAAATGTGACATTATGACAATCTAACTATCATGTTCTCTTGATCTATTCTGAAAAATTTTAGTAAAGATATCCACGCATATGCACTACAGCCATGAAACATCAAAGCAGTTTATTATTCTAATAACAATCTAATTGGTAATTGATGCATTATAAATACAAATCTTGACCAAGCTTGTCACAATTCTTGAAGTTCAAACTATTGTAATGCAAAGTAAATGTTTAAGTGAAATACACTAAGATGATAACCAGTGGTTAATGCAGAGTAGGTGTGATTAGGGGTCATTTTTATTGCATTCTAGCTTACAACCGTCTGCAAAAAATGTTTTAGCCAATAAAAAATTCAATACTATATTTAAATTTTTGCAACTGACTGATATTTTCCCTAGCTAAACACAGCACTTCAATGCATCTGTGAGTCAAAGTCTTTAATAAGATTCCGAGCTCTGCTAAAGTAAGCAGAATATTGTGAAAACTAAAACCAAACCCATGTGTTATAAAGGAACAGACATTTCCTATTCAGGATCTCAGCGAATGAGTTTTAATGTCAGTAAAAACATCCTCTTCCCTTAGAAAAAGTCACCCCCAGCCAGAAACAGAACTTGCACCATAAAATAAGATTGAGGTTGAATTTTAGTATCATTTTGCACATATCGATTTTATTGTAGTTTTGCATCCTGTTTTGGCTTTGTTTATTTTTTTTTATTTTAAAGAGGATAAAACAGAATAAAACCAATCAAAACAAACAATTGTAAAAGATACAGGACTTCAAAACATTATGAAATCAACAATAGTTACTATAATGCCTTTTAATGTCTTCAAAATAGCTGCAGATACCTTCAAACATAGTAGAAGTCAAACAGAACAGAATAGAATAGAAACAATAGAAACAAAACAATGAATGCAATAAAGGACTTCAAAACAAGCCAATGGTAAATCCAAAATTGCTACCATAATTTATCTTGCTATCTTTGAAATAGCCACTCCTGCAATCTGATTTGACACAATCAAACAAAACAAAAGAGAATAAAACCCAACCCAACAAAACAATGAAAATGATATAGGACTTCCAAACCAGACCATAGGGAATCAACAATGGCTGCAACCCTCATTAGGAATACCCCCAACTGCCACACTACACACCAATATCCTCTGAACCCATCATCAGACCACTGGCCCTAGACCTGAAATGTCAGTGAAACACCAAAGCACCACAGGCATCCAATTGCATTTCACCTCCATAGCTGTCATCACAGCCTGTGTTTCTCTGGATAAGCCTGTTGCTTACAGCACTGTGAAGGGGAGCACATTGGTACTTCCTGTTTACCAGCCCACACACTGGAAGGGGCTGGGGTCTGTCTGTTCCAGTATGGTGGCGGCCCGCACATGGCACTGGTTCTCAGACTCTTAGTTTTGTTTTGTTTTTTGCATCCTGTTTTTATATATGTACTTCTCATCTGGAATAAAAAGAACATACCCGTTTTCTCAGAAAAGGTTTGATTTCTTAATGAAAATCCTACATAATTCATAAATGTATTTTTTTGATTGCACAGAGGGACCTGACCAAGGGAAAAATTAAACTGATAATTTCCCAACTGAAAAAAAAAGTGTAACTAACTAAAGCCACAAGTATGGATTTTAACTTTTGGGGGGATTCAAATGTTCCAGAATTAGACACTGGCAAAGATTACACAGCCCTGTCAATATGCTAAAGATCACTGAGCTGTAGACAGTAAGTGGAAATTCTATGGTATGTGAATTATGTCTTTAAGAAAAAAGAAGGCACTGAAGAAAGAGCATCAGATTTAGAACTGAACCCTGGACCTGGGCCTCCTCCCAGGCTAAAACCTGAGGACAGCGCCCGACCCAGGACTCTGACAGTGAGCAGAGTCTGCGGAACCGCAGGAGCTGATCTCACAGACAGACATTCTCAAATCAGATAGGACCTGGCAAGCAGACGTCTCTGCCATGTTAAGGGAAGACTCCAGGAGAAGGTGTTTCTTACCTTTAGGATGGGAAATGGCTTCCTTGGAGCAGAGTTGGAGGCAAGCAAAATATGGTCACCTTTAGTTTGCATACCCCAAACTTCCCCCACAGGCCTTGTTGATGCCCATATTGCCTAGATTTGTTGCCAATTAACCGTCACCAAATTTAGTGGCAAGGCAGCCACCATGGATGTGGCTCATGGTTCTGCAGGTGAGTGCCTGCCATCTGCTGAGGCCCTTCTGGGTCTAGCTGGCTGTTGCATTGTAGCTGGAATGATGGAGCAAATGAGCCATGTCCTTCTCTTTACCTTGGATCACACCACACAGAGGTGAACAAAGCACTGCCTGAACATACTCAGGGTCAACTGAGTCCCCACCTAGCCTAGATCCAAGGAGTAGGGAAGCAGCATCCACCTAAAGACCAGAGAAAGCAGCATCACACAGCCAGAACAGGAACACAACCTAGAGCCAGGGATCACAAGAGAAATAGCAGAATCATAAACACAAAGCAATGAAGGGGTCTAATTCATAGGGATAACTCTGCTCAGGACAAGGAACACACAGTGGTGTCTCAGCTCATGAACTGAATTCTTTCCATGATTCTGGCCACAAACTAAATTGGATGAGAACTGAATCCAACTCAGTAGTTAGGTTCTGTGTTGACATTAGGGGGAAATGCGATTTAGTTCTGTTCAAACAGGTTTGTGACCAGAATCATGAAAAAAAGTTTGTGAATCAAGCTACCACTGGAACGGTTGTGACTTCAAAGCCATGTGTTGTTGAGAGATGAAGCATTTCCACAAGAGGAAATCTCCCCTTCAGGAGACTGAAATGCATGGGCAGCCCTGTCACCAGGTCCCAGCCTCATACCCCAGGAGCTGCTCACTTACTGCAGTGGGGGGTGAAGACAGTTGGCACCACAGAAACAGGAAGCATGGCAGGTGTACACTCTCAGCTAAGGATGGCTGAGAGAGACGCAGGCACTGTGATGGGAGCCTTGAGAACTCAGACTTCCTGGTGATTCCAAGCCACGGAAAGAGGCTGGGTTGGCAGTTCTTAACAAGACCATGCAGCAGTCATGTGGGCCAAGAGGAGAACCAAGAAGCCAACCTACACCCTCCTGTAAGTCAGTGGCAGTTGTGGCTGGAAGGGGAACCAAGAAGCCAACTCACACCTTCCTGTGATCCAGTGGCAGCCATGCAGGCTAGGAGCAGAACAAAGAAGACAACCCACACCCTCCCATGAGCCAGCAGCAGCCCTGAAGGCTAAGAAGGGAGTCAAGTAGATAGCCCACATCCACCTGTGAGCCAGCCAGCATGTGGGCCAGGGACAAGAAGAGTGCCAGCTCCTGCTCCCCCACCATAAGCAACCAGCTGATTAGGAGGACCACAGGCTGAAATGATAGCAACTGAAGTAAAGAAAACAACTTAATGCTTGTATTGTTAGATGACTTTTCAGGCCTAAGGTCATTAGTCTGAGCATCTATTTAGAGGATAAAAATATGTAATATAACAACTGTGGGGAATTTTCTTCTGTCTTGTTTTTAAATCCAATGTTGTTCTCACTGTTCTATTATGTTGTTTTATTGTTTTGTTTCATTCCCTTTAAAAGAAAAAAAAGAGGCAAAAAAATAAATCAAGACCACACCTGCATTTGAGCTCCTCATCTCTCAAGATGAGTGATCTGGCAACATCACATGTTGCTTTGGAGCCATTTCAGGTGGGCTTGATTTTACGGAGAGAGTGTGAAAATTAGAGGGAAATGAGGCAATAATCTCAAATTTGGCAGACTTGGGCAAAAGATTCCAAATATTGTTGTGCATCAGAATCATTTGGTAAACTCACTAAAAATATTACTTCTTGGGTTCCATCCTCCAGCACTGTAAGGTTTGTGGTTTAGTGCAGAAATCTGCAACTTTGAAAGCTTCCAGTTTGTCTGGGTGAGTTTGGTTTCACTCTGCAAGGAATTGAGTAATTATATGTGCTTCATCTGACTTCTGTGGGTGTGCTGATACACATGGCTAGCCTGAGGAACATTTAAGCAGATCCCCAAATCTAAGCCAATCATAGAGGAAAGAATTGTGAGATAGGCAGGCTTATAAATAGGACATAGGACACTTATTTACCAGGATCTTTAGTTCAGGCTCTTGATCATTCATTAAAATCTCTTATATTTGTGTGTCACTTTCTCATGTATAAAATGCAATTCCTATTGTTGTGAGAAGGAAATGAAATAAGGTGTAGAAAACATACCCAGATATGGAAAATGTCACCTAATACCTGGGACTTGAAGGGACATTAAAGGGTGGGGCGCACATTAGAAGTCAAGGCCACCACACAGCTGTTGCTGCCACCCACACCTGCAATCACACTAACATTCCTTTAATCCACCAAACTCCTTCCTGCCTTAGGACCTTTGCATAGGTTAATCCACATTTTTCATATTTTTTCCCTTCTACTTTTCCCATGGTTAACTTCTTGACTTTCTGCTGTCAGATTCTGATTCCCTAATATCTCATCCTCAGAAAGGACTTCCCTCACTCCATGGTATTAGGACTCTCATTTATTCTTTCTTAGAAAATGCTTATTCTTTATCTTCATAAGTATTAATCACCTTCTCATTGCTGAGACGAAATGCTCAATGTGCACAGCTTAAGGAAAAAGGGGCGCCAGCCCAGTTTCCAGTGGGCTTAGTCCAAACTTGGCCACTCCAAGGTAGAAACAGCACAGCAGAAGGGCCTGGCTGGGGAAAGGTGCTCAGTCATGGTGACCAGAAGCAGAGGGAGGAGGGAGGAGCTGGGCATGAGCACCACCCTTCCAAGTCACCACTCAGGGACCCAGCTCCAAGCAGCCGCCGTCTCCTAACAGCACATTTAGCTCTGAACTCAACAAAGGATGACTCCACCGGTGAGTATAGCATCCCCATCCATCACTCTGAAACACTGGCAGTTTAGGGGGCCATTTTCTATCTAAACAATGGCAACCTTTTTACATGCACATTTATTTTAGTACTATTTATTTCAGTAAAATATATGTAATTATTTGATGTATATATCTACCCTTCAACTTACTTTTTCACCTAAAATGTATCAAGGACTTTATTCTGGATCAACATAATGTAATCAGTTACATACTATTGCAGTGGAGATCTGTAATTTCTGATCAGTCCCTTGTTTATGGAATTAGAGACAATTTTCTCATTCTTTTGCTACATTAAATCCATACAAATATTATGTGTTGATGAAGTCAAAATAAACAGTGCTATAAAAAAGAAAAGCAGTCAGCATGAAAGAGTGAAAGACACCAGAGCAAAGACAAAGTCATCAGAGGAGAGACACTGTCACTACCACAGGAAGTAGACAAGAACGGTG
Source organism: Dolichotis patagonum (assembly GCA_004027295.1). Lineage (NCBI taxonomy): Eukaryota > Metazoa > Chordata > Mammalia > Rodentia > Caviidae > Dolichotis > Dolichotis patagonum. The sequence continues at coordinate 53,030 of PVJX010006934.1, forward strand.
GCGAGAACACCACAGCCAGCTCTCCTTGTGGGATAAAAAAAAAAAAACAAAAACAAAAAACCTGTAATCACTTCCGGCTTCCCAGAAATCTCTAGGCTTGGAAAAACAGAACAAGCACACTACAGGACTCGTGTGAAATAATCACAAGATGTCATTAAGGAAAAACAAGGCTTGAATGGAGGAAGAAATCGACTTCCTGGATTAGAAAGAAGGATGTTGTAGAGATGACACCTCCCGCTCTCTGTGGCTCTCAGAAGTGGTCTAACTGATGCAGAGAGGAGGTTCTCTCTTCCAACATCCTTCTAACAGTCTTTCAGTGCACCCTTCGGCAGCACCTACACTAAAACATCTTCTCGAATATCTGAGGCACAATTTCCCTGGTGCCACCCTTCCTATAAAGTTTGAATCCCCTACCAGTATGATGGACACTTGCTTAAATGTAGGGTGTGTAACTGGCTCCTCACCTAGAAGCAGCCAGCACCAGCAAACAAAATATGTTCTCTTCCTTCAGTGCAGTTTTATCCCAACTGAAAATGTATGTTCGAGTACAAATTCCAAGGGAAGCTGTCTCCATCCAGCTGAAACAGGAAGTTGGAATCACATAAGATGGTTCAGAGGAGCACTTACAGGGCTGAGGTGATGGAAAAGATCTCCAGATGCTGAGAGACGAGCTCTCCAGGGAGAGGCCGCACCTTCAGTCCTGGACTGGAGTTGCCTCCTGGTCTCTCTTGTTCTGTGAATTCCAGGATTCTTAGCCTGAGAAGTCACTGAATCCTGCAGTTTCTCAGCACACAGATGACCACTGTGGACCTCCTGCCTCTGATCCCGTGAATCTGTCCCCTAACGCTAACCCTAAGCCTAATCCCTTGCACACTTACATATCTGTGTCTCTATGTATTCTACTAATATATATTTGATGAGTTCTGTTCCTCTAGAGAACCCCAATCAATGCAGATTCATTAAGTTAAAGATATACAATCAGTTCTGTATATCAAAGTCACTTAAATCCTTTCTGTTATATTACCAATTTGAAGTACAATTATTTCTGTTTCAATTTGCTTTATGACTTATTAATACCTGCATGGTACAAAAGTTAAAACAATGCAACAAAGAACACATTAATGTATCTCAATTGCCATTCTCACATATTTTATTTGCAAATCTATACATAAGAAATATATCTATTTTGTCTTGCAAAAGTTAGCACATTTGATAATACTTTCACATAAAGTATATTGGAGATGCACTGATACAAGTTATATGCTTTATAATTACACATAAAGTCTGGCTTTTCACTTAGTGTTCATATACTGCCTTTGATCTTAATATATATACACATATATCATTAGAGACTCTTGCAGTAATTAGCTACTTTTATTAATGTATGTTTGTGGTTCCTAATGTGTTCACTCCTTGTGGGCAGTTGGTACATGTAGAGAAAACATTTTAATTTCTTTTTTATCCCTTTCCTTTCTCCTCTCTCTCCTCATCTTTTGATCTCCTTCCCCTTTGAGAAAGATCTATCATGATAATTTCTATCATCTTTTATTTTGCTCCTTACTCGTACTTTGTGTTTCTCATATAAGTGAAACTACTTTGAGACCATAATGTTAAGTAACGTAAGTGAAACACACAAGCTTAAATTAAATATCTTTTTTAAAAAGAATAACACTTGAGGGGACATATTGCAGCCCTGACTTTGCATGTCTTCTAGGCAGCATTGGGCATTTGTTGATTGTCCTGACTTTTAGAAACATTCTTTTCTCATTTGCATGGGAACCCACACCTCTGTCACTCAGTTCTCAGGTCCCTCTGACTTCTGACTTCTCTTTCTTTCACTGTCTCTTAAATATTGGTACTTAGGAGCTTCCAGACATCTCCCACTTCATATGCTCCCCAGATCCAATGTCTGTCTACCTGTTAATGCATCTCAGTTCTATAAGTGAGCGCGGAAGTTGGTCCATGACTGTTGCCTGATTTCTTAGGGATTTACAGGACTCTGCTCTTGTTGATGGGATCTCTCCACTTCCTGCCCACAGGCACTGTGCATCTTGTCCCTTCCTCCAGGTTCCTGGGGTTAGAAATGGCAGCAAGCTACCCACTCAGGAGCTGCCTTCTCTTTCCCCACCTCCACGCCCAGTGGATCCCCAACTCTCTGAGTTATGCCTTGACCCGCCCTCCTAGAACTGCCTTGTCTTTGCCCACCCACTCCCCCAGCCCAGGTGAGCCTCGTCTCTTCTCTGAGCAGATCCAGTACCTCCTGGTTCCCGTTTTCATCCTCTCTGGAATACTCTCCATGCTGAATTCAGAATGATCGCTTCAAGACATAAGTTGAATTGCAATACTTCTTTGATTAAAACCAGAAAGCTTCATACATTTTTGCCATGAAGTCCAAACTTCACCCATTTACATTCCACACTAATTTACCTATTTATCAGCCTTGCCTAACATAGTCCTTCACCGGTTCCTTCTACTAAACTCCACTTTGCTAAACTTTCTCCTCACTTCTATAATTCCAAATATTTCCAGTGCTTTTATGCTTTTGAAAGCTGCTTCTGCTCCCTAGATTTTCATTTTTCTCTTCCTCCTAAGCACTTTGCTCATATCCATTCTTCAGTCTTATCTTACTTATTTCAGTGAGGTCCTAGGAGTAACAGCATTGTGAGCATAAAATATATTTCTGGTGGCCCTGAAGCAAGGCCAGCAGATCGCTGTAGCTGCTGGTTTCAAACAGGAGCCTAAAGAGAATTCTTTCTGTGGTCTGTTGGCCATTTAAGAACTTTGGAAATGGAATGGTCAATTCATCAGAAAGAAATAGCAGGTGAGTATGGTTGACTTTAGGGGACCTGCAGGGGAGACACCCTGGCGCATCAGGACCTGCACAGTGTGGTTGACTTGGGGTGCCAGGAGAACAAGGAAATCCCCCCCTCTCTGGGGTCAGCTGAGAGTGTGGCAGACTTTTGGCAGCCTGAAGGAGAGAGACCCTGGCGCATCGGGACCTGCACGGTGCAGTTGACTCGGGTGCCGGGAGAACAAAGAACTCTTCCCGTCTCTGGGGAGGGACTGTGGTCCTGCCTGCATGTGGGCTGAGAATCAGACTTCTCATGTCGTCCTGTCCCCCATCCCGTGTCCCCCCTCCCCCTCCTCCCTGCCTAGCAAGTGGGAGCCAGTGAACTACACATCTGTGAAAAGATTGGCTATGTTATTTAGTATGAGCTCTCCACATGCAAAGATAAAACAACCATTTGGAAGAAAACAAGAGACAATGTGACAGAGAATAAAGATCTCTGGTTGTCTAGCTTTGAAATTTATGCTTTCTTATGTCCCATTCTTTCTGTTTTGTTGTGTTTAATTTTACTCCCTTTCAAAATAAAAAAAAATTTAAAAAATGTTTCTGAGAATCAAGTGCATGGTCTCACGGGGGGAGGTTATCAGTAAATGTTACTGTTAGTATCATTTAGGTAGCTCTTGGGTAGCAAAGTGATCTCCAAAGTGAGCTCCTCTTTGGGAGGGATCAACTGCTTTGCATTTGATTTTATTCATACCCACATTCTTTTGAACTGAAAGCTAAAAGCATGTGATTTTCTAATGTAGAGATAAGTGGGAGATATTTTACTCCAAATGACACAGTTGGACTCCAGACCACTGTAACTAACTGTAACTTTTGTAACTAAATGCTGTGTTGTGTTTTTTATCATGTATTAATATTTTCAAACTGCTTATAAACAGAGGCATGATGCATACACCTTCAAATGTCACTCTTTAATACCACCAAACTTCAAAATAGGGCATAACTTTTTACTTCACTTGAGTTTGACAGAGAATGATTTTATTACATCAGATTGGTGCATAGCCCTGTTACCATAGGAACAGACACTCTAAGACTGAGATTATAGCAAGCATTACATCATAGATACAGGCAAAATGTATTTCTGCATAATGTGAGTGATAATTAACAATTGATAAAGAACTTAGTGGGGTTGAGAACTTGTAGTAAGTGGATTTATGTTGAAAAGGAAGCCAGTGAATGCAAGCTGCATGCTGCTAGGGAGAAAAATTACTACCATATGATGATTGTTTAGCCAGAGGCCACAATGTCTGCAAAAACTCTGAAATAAAACAAAGACATCTCTAAATAATCAAAGACATTAAAGTTTTAACTCTGATTCCTTTGATGTTATCCATGAAAGGTCTAGCCTTTCTTATAAAAGGTCTAGCCTTTCTTATAAAAACAAACAATGACAACAAAAAAAGACAAAACTTTCACCATTCTGTGACAATTTGGTGACATAGAAGAGAGCCAAGAATCTTGAAAACCAGAAAGGGACCCAGAGACACCAGTACAGGGTTCCTCAGAGAGTACCTCAAGATGCTGAGACTTCATCAGAGATGAAGCCATTTTTCATCTGCCAAAATCATTTTTGTCTAAATCTCCTCTTGGTGACCAATCTTCTAATAGGCCACAGTTCTTGAAATTAGAATCCAGGTATCTCTATTTCTGCTTCTGGCTGTGCTGGGGAATGAGGATCCCCAGGAACTTCTGCATAACCCAGACAATATGTTCTTCCAGAGATCAAGACTGAGAGGTAAATCGAAGTATAAGTTAAAGCCCAATTCAGTACAACACCAGAAAAAGGGCTCGGAAGAGAAACAAAGACAGAGGTATACGAGATGGGCTGAGCACCAGGTGCGAGGCCATTGGGTTTCTGTGTGAATACCTGCAGCTTTGGCTGTGGAGAGAAATAGCTGCTAAGGAAACTGGGACCGCTCTGGGTACTGGATCAAGATGGACAAGAGGCTGATGGATCGTAGATAGATCGATATGTAGATAGAGACACAGACAGACATATAGGATGAAATTATTAAATCTCTGCTTTAGAAGAGACCTTAAGATGTCCACCTGATATGAAAATTAAAAACCAATTCTCTGAATTCTTCCGCTCATAGAATACTAACCCCGAGGTCCCTTTCTTTCTTCCTCCTTCTCCTCTAAGCGCATCTTTCTGTGGTCATACAGATCACCTGTTTTTAGCAGAGTTGATCTCAGATGTAGGGAAACAAAACAATGCACTCAGGTGGTGGAATTTTCCCTCAGCTTCCCATCACCGAGAAGTTTCAGTCTTTGTGGGTAATTCCTATGCATGTAGATGCTTTTGCATCATCTCTTGTTTGGGTGTTCTTGGAAAGATCTAAGTTCAGCCTATGATGAGTCAATTAGCAAAGTTTAGGAAGCAACATTCAAAGGAGAAAGAAACTTCGCTACCAAGCATACCATAGTCATAACTTCTGGAAATGGGAAATAGATTCCTGATGGGAGCCTTCCTTGGTGCGGCTCCTCTAAAGAGAGGTTCCCAGCCTCTCAAGTCTAGATTTCCATTTGTCCAGTAAGCTCCAGAGTAGTATTCTATCTATGAAAAAATAGTGAAAATATAGAATAAAATGTTAGAGATGTGTTTCTCAGGTTTGTAACCAGAAGCAGAAAGTTAAATAGCTATGTCAACTATGGCATAATTTCACCTAAAATTTGATAACACTTCAAAATAGTAGCTTTATGTGAATTTAAAATAATAGGATTCTGCGTAATCTACCATGCAACATTATTTAGAATTTTTAACTAGAGAAAATGCTAAAATAAAATCCAATGGGAGATTAAAGAAGAGTGTGGAATGTAATTATGCTTCTGCTTCTCTCTGTGTGAACTCTTTGGTGATTTTGCTTTCCCCACTGAGCATTTTCCATTTTTAAAATACAATCATTTTGTTTTAAAAGCAAACCTAGGCACCTTACTAGATTCATTAGTTTTTTCTTAAGATTTTTTTTTTAGATTTTTGGGTTATCTTAAAGTTACAATCATCCCTTTATCTGTTCTCTTCCAAGGCATTGCAATTTTTTATTTTTAAACCTTTCATCACAAATCTTCCTCAGGAAACTCTTAATTGCATTGGTCACTGATCTCTGAAATGATCTCTAGCACCTTATATCCTGAAAAATTCTGCAGTATTAGAGAACTTACAGAACGCTAACATTATTGAAAGACTCTTACAGATACCTTGTTTTAACAGGCATTTTGGAAAGGGTTAAAGGATCCCAAGACAAATGAACTTCCCATATTCAGAGCCGCTGGCACCACGACCAGCTCCTGCATTTGTGCTCTTCCTTACGGAGCCTGCGGTGGAGTCAGTGCATTGCCATCCCTTCTGGGCTCTCACGCTCTTTGGTCTGAGCCCATTCTGGGTCTGGTTCTCCCAATTCGCTTATTGGCTACACACATGGTTATATGAAAACACACGTGCAGCCTCCCCTCTGCATCTCGCCAGTGCCCAGCAGACAGCAAGGAGCAGTGCTCCCTCCCTCCTGCTTCCCTTGCTCTGGAGTGCAAAGAAAGAAGCAAGGACAAGCGTTAGCAAAACGCAGGGGCAACCTAGCAAACCCTCTCTGTGCTTGCCCTGAAATGCCTCTAGACCCAGGACTCAAAGTAGGTGAGTGTCACTGTCAGGAAACTACTTTTAAAATGAGATACTGTCTTATCTGAGAAAGAACAGCCGTCATCAAGAAATCAAATAATAACAAGGGTTGGCGAGGTTGTGGGGAAGCCTTTCTACATGGCTGGTAGGAATACACACTGGTATAGCCACGCCGCAGAGCAGTAGGAAGATTCCTCAAAACACTAAAACTAGAAACTCCATTTAACACAACTATTCCCCTTCTAGATACTTTCCTGAAAGAGGTAAAGACATCTTATTACATTGACCCATGTATGCCCATGTTTATAGCAGCATAATTTATAACAGCTAAATCTTAGAAGCAGTCTTTATGTCCATTAACAAATGGATTTTTTTAAATGTGGCAGTTATACACAATGGAGTACTAGTCTGCCATAAAAAGGATAAGCTTGAGCCATTTATAGGAAAGTAGGTGAACCTTGAGGCCATAATGTTAAGTGAAATAAATCAGGGACATGAGCTTAAGTATCACAGGATTTCTCTCATAGGAAAAAGCCAAAGTATAAGTAAACAAACAGCAAGATAAAAGATAGAAAATAGGAAGTAGGGAGATAGATATTTGCTGGTTTTGTTTTGTTTTGTTTTGTTTTGTTTTGGCACCAGAGATACAACCATGACCTCACAGACAGGTGCTTATGCTGCTAAGCAAACTCCCCAGTCCCAGGAGATAGACATTTGTCAAGTGGGAAGGGAATCAGGAAATGGCGGGAAGGAGAAGGGAGAGAAAGGGATGACAAAAGAATTAAGATGGTGCATGTCTGTGCACAAGCCCCATACAAAGAATGTAGCCATTGATATCACAAAAATACTAATGGAAGGAAGGAAGGGAGGAAGGAAGGAAGGGAGGGAGGAAGGGAGGGAGGAAGGGAGGAAGGGAGGAAGGAAGGGAGAAAGGGAGGAAGGAAGAAAGAAAGGGCAAAACTCCTAAAAGAAAGAAAATAAAAAGGTGGATCTGTTCTGCCAGCTCCTGCTCCTGACCAGCGTTCTCCTTGTCACTGCCGTCTGTGGAAGGACGGAGATCTCAGGATGGCCCATTTCTGAAGTGATGGGTTCCATAACATTTACACTAGGGCTCCACGGGTGTCGCTTCTGGGTCTCAGGTCTCACACATAAGTAAAGCAGAATGAGCACAGCAGGGTTTCATGTTAGCAAAGCAGGTCCTTCTCCACAAGCTCTCCATTCTGATATCAGACTGAAACAGATGGAAAATATGTAAGTCAAAATATCAATAATAGAACAGACGGGATTTGAAAAAGATGTTTCCATGTTTTGCAACTTTATCTTTTTCAGCCTCGCTGTCCTTTGTTACATGTGAGATTCTCTTTGGGAGCTGTTGAAAAACAAAGTTAAGGCAAAAGGACAAAGAAGGGTTAAAAATAAAGAAGTGGCCTGAAGTCAAACTAAGTAACAGCCCAGTGACATTTATATGACATAAAAAAGGATGCTGTGATGGTTCCCAAAAAATGGAAAGAGGATTAAGAACGAACACCTAAACAAGAAAAAGTGTATCTGGAAGGAACAAAGGCAGAGAGTTCTGCCTGACAGGCAAATCTGATAGAGGCGAAACCACTTCTAGTTCCAGATATAAATAAATATGGTTTGAGCATAAATACGGTTCTCACATAGGAAATTTCTGCTTTGGCAGGTCAGGAAGAGTTTAACACATGGCGATTTGAAGTGGCTGGGCCTGATAAATTAACTTATAAGATATGTATACCACCTCTAGGAGAGCAGAGTTCTTTCAAGCCAATCCTTTGTTATTCAAAGAGGCACCAAAATGTGTGGTGCACGTTTCGATTTTTAAAAGTCCTGCAGTAACAGGCACATTGCCATGAACCCACACAGAGTCCCTTCCCTAGACTCCAGGTGCACTTAGCCCACCGAGCTTGCACTGCCCGAAGTAGTTCTAGAATCTGCTTTCTTTCAGGTTATCGTTACGTGGTGTCCTCAAAAAATACAGTGAATCCTGTTGCCAAGTGCTGTCCAACAGAAAGGTAGGCTCACCAAAAAGTAACCAAAAAAAATAAATAAATAAATGAATTCTTTGTGCTATGTGAGTGTCCACTTAAAATAGTCAATAAATCTCTATATAAAAGAAGTAAAAAGCATGATTCTGTGTCTTCCTCTACCTTATCCACAGGATCTGGCATGGTGCAACTCTTCCCCAAGGTCAAAATGACCCTGAAAGGTCAACATCTTTGAGTCAGGACATCAGGGCAGCCAAGAGAGCACAACTAAAGACATTCAGGAAACAGGCCTTCCAGAACTGCTGCAGAAAGTGCCAAGAATGATGGGAGAAAGGAAGAGGATTTTGAGAGGGGTTAATGGCAATGTGTCTTTTGCTATAATATATAGTATTTTTGTGATTAACCATTATATTTTTCACTCACACCATGTAGCCTGACACTCCCCAAAGTCTAGCCCTCTAGGCATAAATGCTAGCTCCTTTAGTGCCCTAAGAGATAATATCAGATAGTAAAACCTTAGAAATGAGTGACTCCTGTCCAGAAGGCCTCTACTGGTGACCCCTCACTTACATAGAAGTTACCACAACTCTAGCGGCCTCCCTGACTGCCAACCCCTCTCCCCTACCCCCAGCCCTTCTAATGCCACAGGACCCGGACACAGACCTCCCAGGAGCCTGAGGTACCCGGTAGGTACGGACAGGGCAGCAAGCAGAGCACAGCTCAGTTTAAGGAGTGCAAGAACCAGACTGCCGCAGTTCAGGCTCCACTGTGGTCTCCTAGCATTTCTTTGGCATCCAGTGCTTCCTTATTTGGAAATCAGTGCTACAGGATGCCCTGTCCTGAGGGTGAATCTGCACCTGAAAGGCACCTACAGCGCAGATGCTTAGAGAAACTCAGTGACACTGGGGAGTGTTGTGATGTGGGTCTTTGCTGTGAGTGTGTGCAAGTCCAGAAAAGAAAAGCTACACACACACTGAGTCACAGATACAGAAACACACCCAGAGTTCAGCCATTATTCTAGTGTGTTCACACCCATGAAAACAGAGTGTACAGAATGAGAAAAAAAATTTAAAGATGAAACACAGCAAAGCAATCACAGCAAATCCGTGCGTTTGTCTGGTCTCCTGTGGAGCCATCCCCAGGGTCAGAGCCAGCGCTGCCTCGCCTGCATTATGAAGATGACTGTCAGAATTAATCTGCAGCTCCGGGGCTGGGCTGACAGTTTCATCTCTATAAATGTTATTACTGTAGGCTTTTTTAAAAAACCCACAAACCTCTGCCCAACTTTCTCAGTCCAGGCTCATGGAGAGTTCTTATGGGGAGAAGCAGGGCTTGTCAATAGAAATTCAATTTGCTGCACAAGTTAAGACGCAGTAAACTTCTCTCCCTCTTGCTTAACTGCTGCTTTCACCATCATAAAAAGGGCCTAATGTTTAAGTGTTAGGAAGCACTTACACTTTAATCATCGCAGATTAAGTCTCCACAAAGCCTGAGCTGCCCAGTGAGGAACAGGTGACAAAACTGATTGGCTGCCATCTCCTAGGGGTCCTGCTCAGCTCAGAGTCCTCTGTCCTCAGCTTCACAAGCCTCATAAATGCCAAGAAAATGAAGGATTTTCTCTTGCAAAGCAGTTGCAAGCTTGGAAGAGCAGCACAGCACGGCAGCATGCGGAATGGTGACGGGCAGACGTGTGCGTGTGGGAGAGGGTCAGGACCCCAGGACCACAGCCAGGCGGAGGACCCCACAAGCTCTGACCCATGGCAGTCAGAGGAGGCCCTCAGCCCCCATGGTCATGTCCGTGGAGCAGCAGCCACGGCCTCCCATGCGCAGCACCCTAAGCCACTTGCTTGGTGTGACTTGGCGTCACGTGGAGCAGGCCACTCGCAGCAATCTGCTGGCACTGATTGCCGGAGAAATGTTTCTTTTGTGTCTGTGAATGAGCCCAGAGAACACAGTGAACAAGGGGAAGGAATAATTCCCTGCTGTCACTCATTCCGCCTGGAATGGAGCCAGTTTAAAAGAAAAGATTCGGTGCCACTTCCCAACGGGATGTCGACATGGTGATTGACATCACAGAGCCAGACCTCGAGCTGTGAGGGACGCCTGGTGACACAGGAGAGGTCCCCGCCAGGCGTCCTATGGGGTCCCCGACAGGCCAGTGCTTCCTGCTGCATCCTGTGCTGTGGCGTGGGAGGCCAGGCCCGGGAGACAAGGGGCCTGCGTCCCAAAGGCTCAACCCCTTGCTGGAGCTGTGACTTTGGACAAGAATCTCTCTCAACTCACTTTCCCCGTGGCAGAAATGAGCTCATGGCACCTGGACACCAGGTGTCTGGCAAAATCAAGCAGGAAAAGACCCCGAGAAGGAGCCTGGGCAGCGTTAGTTGGCGGTAGATCTGGACCGAGTCCATCCTCAGAGCCCAGGTAAAGCCTGTTCTTTGTTATGGGGAGTTTAGTGTTAACCATCCCACCATCGAACTGTCTCGTGGGTCAAGATCAACCTCGGCGCCACTGAACTTTGCGACTGGATAATTCTTGGCGGCTTTAGGGCATGACCCCTACTGTACACCATCTCCCGGGCCATATCCATTCATCTCCCATCCACAAAGGAAAAGCTGCCAGCAGTGCCTGCAGGTGTGACAGTGACACGCCGCTGCCACATGGACTCCTGGAAGAGACAGAGAGTTCCCTGAGCTTCAGCAGCTCAGGGTCATCTGTGACATTCGTCTCTGATTTTAGTATCCACCATAATGAAGATGGAATAAACCAGAGGATCTCAGAGCTTTGCATGCTGAAAGGGCCTCTGCTGTCCTGGGTGTCAGGGCCTGGCAAGCCCAGGGCACAGGGCACTTTGATGGAAACGCTTTAGGCAGGGAGTGAGAGGCGATGGTCTCACTGTGAGGAAGCTCAGTCCCTCGATGTCAGTTTCCCAGCCGGCAACGGTTCATGGGCACAGTGGTGACCTGAAGGGACTTCCGTGAGGCAGTGAAATGTCAGCAGCCAGCTTAACCAGAGATGGGGAACGGGATGCCTACATTCCAGACTTGGGGTAACTGGGTATGCAAGTCCAGGCTGGAGCACTTCTTACGGAAGCCCACGAAGGACATAATGTTCTAAAAATCAAATTCTTCACTTAGGGTCACTGCACAGTTAGCACCAGACAGGTCTATGTTCTCTGTCCTGTGCTGAAGCCTGAGATGAGAAGCCACTAAGAGGAGAGGGCCACTATGTCCTCCAGCTGTACTGCTTATTGGCACATACCCAGTGCAGTCAAATTTGGCATGGTATAGGGACACCCGTATGCCTTCCTTTATATCAGCAAAATTCACAATAGCCACAATATGGAGCCAGACTGGATGCCCATCAATAGGTTAATGGGTAAAGAAAACATGGTAAATGCATACTGTGGAGCATTACACAGCCAAGAAGAAGAGTAGAATTCTGTCGCTTGCAAGAGAATAGAAAGGTCTGGAGACCATAATGTTGGACACAATAAACCAGGCTCAGGAAAACAGATACTACCTATTCTCCCTAGTATGTGGGATCTAGAACAGATGATGAGAAAGTAGAAAGGAGATCACTATGGGACAAGAAAAAGGGAGAAGTGAAAGGGTGGGTAGCGGGGGAACGGGTGTGAACGAACTACATTATACTCACTGAACCCTCCCAAAATGTGACAGTGGGGGTAATGACTCGCCAAGGGGGTAAAAGGACCAAAGTGGATTATGTGCATGTGTGGACCTGCCAGAGTAAGACCCACTCATCTGCACAAAGCCTAAAGGGAGAGTGGAAGGGGAGAAGAGAGGGCTCAGGATGGAAGGCACGGACGGGTGTGGAAGAGAGAGAAAGGAAGGCACCAAACCCGCAGAGAAAACAAGAGTAATGCAGGCTGGCTTACTCCCAGGCCCCGACACTCAGCTTGTCATGCAAAAGAGCAACGGGGAGAAATCGCACATGACACCGGCAATAAAATAGCGCCCTGCTTCGGAAAACACTGAAACACGGGCAGAGAAGCTTTAGCTCTTTGTAGAGACAAGCAGGTCTTGTGAGTGAAGGAAAACCCAGCCCACTCCTTTTGTTTTGTTTTGTTTTGTTTTGTTTTTTAAGACAAAACAAAGGGTGAGAGGCTTTCAGGGCATGAGGAAAGTCCTCAGAAATTGCTACCACAATACCCTTGACAGTCTCAAAGTGAGGGAGGAGATTTCCCCTCTGCAACATGAGAAGTCGTGGCATTTTTATACAATGGAGTACTACTCAGCTATAAAGAATAACATTGAGATATTTATAAATAAATGGACACGACTTGAGACCATTCTCTTAAGTGAAATAAACCAAACTCACAAGGGTAAATACAGTATAGTCTTCCTAGTATGAGAGTTGATAAGAGTATATAAGATTTTATGGTAATCATGAGTCCCCATCTCATAGCTTTGAAGCCTTTCAATGTTTTCATTCATCAGTTGGAATGGTTTTATTCTGTTGTTTTTTTTTACTGTATCATGTGTGATGACATGAATAGCTGTTTTGAAGAAAACAAAACATTATGACAGCTATTGCTGATTGAATATCATCCTTCTTAGAAGTCCTACCATGCTTCTATTCTACTACTACCATTGGTTCTATCTATCACATTGTGTCTTATTGGGATTTGAATATGTGTGATAGTATAAACAAAATTTTTCTATCGAAAATGAGATATTTTAGTACCCATTGATCATTTTCTGTTATTTGGTTCAGAAAGCCCTGTAATTCTTTCACTCTTTGCATGGCTTTATACTATTTTGTTATGTTTGATATTATTGTATTTGAAACTATGCCAACTATAGCAGAGTAAGTGATATGGTGTTAGCTACTGTTGATGTCCAGTTGTCTTAATGTAAAGTACTGTGTTGCCTATGTTGTCCTGTTCTGATCTGCTCTGTACTGCCCCCTTTTGTTTTATTCTCTTTAAAATAAAATTTAAAAATTAAAAAAAAAAAAAAAAAGAAGAAGTGATGCTGCAGGAACCCGGTAAATGCGAAAACGATTCAAAGCTCTGTCGCAGCTGTCAGTAAAGAGGGACGGGGCAAAATTCTTCACAGGCTTTGCGCCCATGGAACCGAACACGTTATGAGGCAGAACAGAGGGATTTTTTTTCATGTACAATGCTGTCAGAAGTTGTAAAGATAAACAATTTGGTTTAAAAAAATGCCATCAATTACAGTAATTACAAGTATAAAACTATAGTCCTTTTTCCTGCCTTCTAATATGTGACCATTTTCCTATAGAATGCTTAATGTGACAGATTATTTGTTGTGACAGTTCTGGAGAAAGGGAATTTCAACTACTTATTCAGCCAGCCCTTGCTCTACTCGCCCTCGCTAGACTTTGGTCCTCACAGAGGAATCTGAAGCCAACCAGTTAGCACGCTGACTTTGGGTCATCATGCTGGTGGCGGTTACCAGCCGACAGGGTCGTGGAGCAGCAAAGCTTTGGGGCTCTCGCTCTGCTGGCCGCCTGAGGTCTGTCGCTGGGTTTTGCTGCTCACACCATTCATGGCTCCAGCATGAGCTACAGAGAGGTGACTCTGGTGAGCACCGACCCGCGCCAGGGAAACATCTCCCCTTCTTCCCTTCTCTTCTAGGAAAGCAGACTTTTCAGAAACACTTGCCCCTAGTTCAGAATCTCTCCTGAGCTGCGCACCCTGAGATCCAGCCAACCCCACAGTTCCGTCCCCTCTTCCAAAGCTCCAGAGTTCTCCATCGGAGCAGACGGCGCTGGTCTTCATCCTCCACCCTGTCTCAGTGACCGCCTGGCGCTCTTTCCTTCTGCCTATTTTTAGTTACACGTGACCTTCTGATCTTTTAGCGCTGCCGTACAGAGGAGACACTTCCGTCTCTAACTGAACTGGTTCCAGTTCATCCCTAACACCTGGGAACTGTGTCCGTCTCTAACCTGGATTAAGGTTTTTACCGTGGTCCAGTATTGTGACATGTTCACTGCATCTACTCCTGCCTGTCATCTCTGGATGGTTATGGTGACATATTTTAATTCTCTATATTCTATGTGAGTTTAGGCCCCAAGACTTTCTCACTATTTTGTTCACTCAATGTTTGTTTAAATTTGTCACTTGAGTTGTTCTTAATTCCTCTTTTCTCTCTCCACTTCCTATAGGATTATTTCTCTTTTGCCTGAGGAAATCCATTTAGTACAGTTTTAGTGAAGGTCTGCTAGTGACAAGCTCTGTTTTTGTTCATTTGTAACTTTCTGTATTTCACATTCAATTTTTTTTAAATGAAGTTTTACTATGTTGGTCAGGCTCAAAGGATCCTCCTGTCTCAGCCTCCTGAGTAGCTGGGATCACGGGAATGTGCCGCTGTGCCTAACCACCACCTTCACTTCACAAGGAATTTTCACCAAGTATAAAATCTTGGATGGTTTTTACTTCCTTTCAGTATCTTAAAGGTATCATCTGCCATCATCTGACCTCGTCAGACACATCGAGAAGTCAGTTGTCAATCATAGCTCTTCTCCTTTGAGAATGTGAATTTCATTTTCCCTTAGATATTCTCAAGGCTTTTCTTTTTTGCCTTTGCTTTTGAAAGTATATTTTAACATAATTCATATGGAGAATCACAGAGTTTCTTGATTATGAAGTCAAGCATCTTTAATTTGTCATTTTCTCTAGAAATACTGCTACCCTCGTCTCACATTTTCTTCTCTTTACAACACAATTGTATGTTTCTTAATGCTTTCAACATATTTCATATATTTCTTTGTTTATGTTCAACTTCTTGCCTTGCTGTATTTCAGCCTTAATATTTTCTGCTCCCTTACTTTTGTTTCACTATCTATTCTGGGGGTTGAATTTGTTATTGAACTCTTAATAATGACCTTATTATTCTATTTAGTAAAATTTCTCAGTTCCAAAGTTTCCATTGCATTTTATTTTACAGATTCCATTTCCTGACAATGTTCTCCACCCTATCACCTTTATTTTAAAACCATAACTGAATGGGAGACACACTCTCTCAAGGTTCCTAACTGTCCTTTATTAATTTGTTGGGAATGTCAACATGGAAAGGCCCCGGTCACTGGTTACCTGGGTCCCCTTCTCACTTCCTTGCAGCCTGCAGTTCTGAAGGACCGTGTAATGCCTCCCTCTAGGACAGACAGCAGACTTGGTTACCACTTGCTATTAACGAAGGGGTTGTCTAAGGTCAGTTGTGATGCAGACCAATTGCATGTCGCATTCGTCTGAGATATGTCACCACTATCCCTTCTTAACTTGGGGCAGAGGAACAATGCCAATATCCTGATGCTCATTCTTCCTGCCGAGCCATGAGTAATGCGTTCCTTTCTCAGTGGAGAGTGTGATGTCCTTGCCAGCATCCAAGAAATAGTAACATATTAACTGATTATCCAGCAAATAACGTCAAATTCCAGATCAGACAATCAGTTATCTTGATGTATATGTGAAAATTCCGGTCTCTGTGGGTCTTTCTGGTTTTTTCTTGGTCCTGCTTTGTTTTGCTTTGCTTTGTTTCCTTGGTCCTGTTTTGTTTGTTTTGTTTTGTCTTGTCTTGTTTTGGTGTATCTGATAATTTTTTATTGCAAGTTAGACATCGCATTCTAAAATGAGTCAAGCTTGTAGAACATGTCATCTTCCTTCAGGGAAGAGTCGTTCTATCTCCTGGTAGGCAGCCTGTGCTGAAGCAGATCATCTTAATCCAGACAGATACTAACCGGTTAGAGGCAAGCTTGCACTTTTGTGGGTCTCTATTTCTGTTTCCTCTCTACTTCCTGTCAGTCCCAGGAAGGAGATGCAGTGATTGCTGTTTGCAGAACTGCTTCTGCTTCCAAGATCAGATCTCCAATTTGTGTCTTATGAGAACCAGAGGCTGCAAAATCTCTTCTGTGCATTGCAATAGCTCTTTACTCAGCTTCTTAGCTTCTTGTCGGTGGAAGATTAACAATCAGACAAATCAGACAAATGCCTCACGGAAGTTTGGGTTTAATGTCTCCATGCCATGAGTATCTTTGAGACAGTTGCCTCTCCTGGTTTGACCATCTCACCAACTTCAAGCTGGAAGTTTTCATTCTCCATCGCCAGGCTGAAAGTTCACAGAGCATCGCTGCTCTTCAGCCAGGCCTCCGTGCTGGCTCCCCAGCCCCTCGGGACTGGAGAGGCTCGCAGCCCATACGCTCCCCTCTGTGTGTCCCTTCCCTCTGGATAATTTCCGCTTTGAATCTTGGTTGCTTCAGCAGTTCTTCAGTGTCTTCTATCAGATCGACAAAAACATACTTAACCTGTCTTTTACCATTTTTTATGGAGGAGGGGAGTCTTCCATCTTCTAGAGTCAGAAACCCTCTTACCTCTCTCTAACCAGCTCCTGCTAAATATTCTCCAAACCACCCCACTTCTCTCGCATCATTTCATCTCCTCCATAGAGTGCTGAGTATTTTGCTATTCACATATCCTCATCCACTCTTCTTTCTTCATTGTCCACTCTCTCCGAGCAGCCACAGGCTTTGATTTTCTGTTGCTGAATTACACATACAGCACGCATTTCCGGTTTCATAGTTCCCTTGGACTGGGAGCCGAGTCCCGCTGAGCCAGGCTGTGCGAGGCTTGGAGGCTGGGCGGGCTGCACTCTCACCGCAAGGCCTGCGTGGGGAAGAATCTCCTCCCAAGCTCACTCAGGCTGTTGGCGGATTCACTTCCCCGCAGCTGTCTGACTGAGGCCCCAGATTTTTCCTGGCTTTCCACTAAAAGATGACCTCAGATTCTAGATGAAATATTCAGTCCCTTCCCCTGGAAATCTTCTCACCAAGCCTGTTCTCTTCATCAAGCCTAAAGGGATGAGTTTTGCTCTAGTCTGTTAGGACAGTCTTATTTAATGTGATGTTGTGTACCAGTGACAGCTCACCATCCTGTGCTGGTCATACTCCATCGGCTATGATGGAAGCAAGTGATTGGTTCTGCCCAGAGAAAATTATATCAGCTGTTACACCAGTGAGACTTGAGCACAGTATTAGAACTCTGCCTGTCTCCTGTTGTACCAACCTCTGCAAATTAAAACCTTCCATTCACGTCAGGATACATATCCCCAGAATAGCTGATAAATTCCTGAATGCATCAAGCCGAGTTCTCCAGCTTCATCTTATACTATGTGACCCCTAATAATATGTTCCCCAATCATATATTTAGTTCTTTATATTTGTCCCACTCTTTATCACAGGGCCTTCGTACCACTTTTCTGTCATGCTGTAATTCTTACCTAGGTGATAACGGTTCATCCTTACAGTTTCATTTTTAAGCATAACCTCATCTAGAAGGGGTGCCTAACATACCTAATCAGGAGATGATTGTTATGTAGCCCTGAATATATGTCACTTTTAATTTTAAACATGGCTCTTACATGTTTATGTGATGATTGGGCTTCAGTCAGTGGTCCCCCCCAGACCAGAAGATCCGTACAGCTAGTGTTGTGTTTGAATTTGGTCTCCATCCTATATCATCTGTGGCCATGGGCTGTATTCTGCCTGGACTTCTGCACGGCGCAATTTCTTGCGACAAGTTTTTATGGACAGACATTGTCATGAAAGACAATCTAATGAGAGGCCTGCCAAGCCATCAGGTTCATGAAGCCAGATCCACTCTGAAGGAGAGAATGAAGATGAAATGATGCTTGACAGATGAATTTTCCCAAAGGTCCGCTCATGAGCGCCACATGATCAGTGTCTTCAATAGCCCTAGTTGTTACTAAACTCCTGCTGCACTCCTGTTAGGTGTGAAAAGCCCTATTTAATCTGAGCCAGATGAAGTTTTTTAAACCTCTTTCTTCTTATACTGTTTTATGGAATGAATGCTTTAGGTCTCCTCGGAACTCCTATGTTGAAGGCTTATTCCCCAATGTCATGGTTTTGCGAGGTGCTGCCTTTGGGAGTCATTAGGTTTACATAGGGTCATCAGGGCAAAGTCCTCGTGGTGCTATTAACGCTTTTATTAGAAAAGAAAGAGCAACATCATTTTCTCTTCCCCCTGTACACCCCGTGGAAGAGTGGACATCTACAGGACAAAAGCAAGTACTACCAGGAACCCCGTCTGCTGCTACCTCCATCTTCCCTATCCAACCTCCAAGCTGAGAAATGAACTACCTACCAATCACTGGTACTTTATTATAGCAGCCCAAACCCACTGAAATACAACCCTACTATGGCTTAGGTCTAAAATGTTCCCCCAAAATTCTCATGTGTGTGGAAGCCAATAGAAACATGGAGTGATACACTCACCAGTGGATCCATCCATCGGAGGTGGAGCCTGATGGTACGTGGGTCACAGGGGCATGTCCTGGAAGAATGTATTATAGCAGCCCAAACCCACTAAGATAAAATGTTCCCAAACTGTTCATGTGTGTGGAAGATGATAGGATACTGTACTTACCAGTGATTCGACCATTCATGCATTCATAGTTGAAAATGCTGTAAGTGGGTGAGGTCTCACCAGAGGTGGGTCAATGGGAGCATGAGCTACAAAAGAGGGTTCTTGTCCCTGCGTCCTCCCTTCTCTCTCTGCTTCCCGGTTGCCATGAGTGAGCAGCTTTCCTCTGCCAGGCGGTTCTGCTGTGGCATTTCTGCCATGGAGCGAGTAGACCATGGACTAACACCTCCATAACGGTAAGCCAGATAAACCCCTTCTCCTTTAAATTGTGAGTGTTGGATATTTTGTTTCAAAGTCATAAAAGTGACCGAAACACCCCTCTAAATTCCATCTTTCCCTGAACATTTTGCTGTTCCTTCAAGCGCACTTAGTTTTTTATTTTAGGGTTTTACTTTTTCTTATCTCCATCAACTTATGTCTATGCCCTTAAGGTCTTTCTTATTAAGTCATACAGACATATTTAGTTATTTAAAAATGAAATATGAAAAATGTGAAGATCCTTGGAAAACTATAAATGAAACAATGGCAAATAGAAAAAAAATGTAAAACATAAATATTATGTTCTCTATATTAAAGCATATGGTGTGAAGATAAAAGTCAAAACAGGCTGTTGTTAGATATTCATGGTGTGTATGTTACATGAAATCTTGTTGTTATTGACTTTTGAACACATGACAAAATATTTAGAATGAAAAATAATAAATCCAATTCAATTTAGTGTCCCATATCAAATGTTATCTATGCCCCAACTAGACCTCAGAAGCAATTCCTTTGTCATCGAATCTGCATTGATTTTTTTCTTCCTGAAAGCTCAGGGAACCCAACATTGAGACCACTGATTTCATATCTTTTCCACTGTCTTCACCTAGCCTGCCTCCCAGAATGGCAGGTGTAAACCTATTTCCAGGGGAAAGATGGGACCTTTCCCTAGGCTTCTGGTCCTACAAAACCCATGGGGTTCCATTTTCTTTTCAGAATGCTTGACTACTGTTTCCAGTAGGCACCACAAGGTGAATTTATGACAAGATTTAAGATCATTTCAGCCTGTATTTTTGTCAGTGTGCTGGAGCTATGCAGGCCAGCCCAGAGGTCACTGTGTGTGTTTCTTTCCAAGTCAACTGCAGCGACATGAGGCAGATGGCTTGATATTAGTTGTCCTGGGAGTGTTTACACCATGGCAATTTACACATGCTGTAAAGAAGGACTCCCCACCCATGACCTCCAGAGAGCCCTCTGAGAAACTTTTACCAGCATGCCACAGTCTACATGGAAATATTGCTGTGGTTAGCGCTGCGGATTTGAGTGGTCAGCAAACTGAAACTCTCCATTGTTTGCTAAGAAACACTCAATGCAACAAATTCCAACAATTTCTTCCTCTCAACACCCCACTGTGACTGAATTCATACCTCTCATAGAGTCATGATCCTAGATTGCAATGTTTGGGGTATTGTTATGTTTGCCTGAGAGATTAATATGTGATTAAATTAAAAAATAGTCTAGTAGGCTTTATCTCCCCATGAGAACTTAGACGTGTGATTTCCATGCAATAAACATTTAGTAATATTTCTGAATAAATTAGTTGCAAGTGAAATTGGTTTTAGGGAAGACTCTAAATTGAAGGCAGAAAAAAAAATATTAGTGCTCTCTGGAGATAAGGTAGTCATTCAACCTATCTTAGTTGTCACATTTGAAGAAGATGCATAGACCAAGTATAGTACATTAATTCAAATCAAATTGGGGCCCAAGTACTTCATAAATGAGACAGACAAGAGATAGACATCAAACTGGAAACAAATGATAAAAGAAAGGAAGAGAGACTGGGGCCAAGATACAATGAGCTATTTGCAAAATTAATGACCAACTAAATTAATGGCCAACTAAAAGATGACCTGAGAAAATATTGAGAAAGTGTCCTCCAAATGAATTGGGTGATGGGTATTAATTCTTTTCAATTCTGTGCAGGCAGAAATGAAAACTTACAGGAAACAATAACCCACTGTATGCAGCAGTGCCTTTCAAAGTGCTGAAACATTGAGCCTTACAGGGTAATCTCTGTTCTGTGCCCCTGTAAACAGGAACCTGTCCCCTGGTGACAGGAAAGTGAGTCCCTGGGGGACAGTGACTGTGGGCTCCTCAGTGCCTGAGGCAGTACCTGAAAGAGCCCGTGTCTGATGAACAGGAGCCCTGCCATTGACTGGCCTTATCTATGCATTTGCCTTTGCAAATCTCCTCTCTTTGAGTAAAGGAAAAC